>RJWM01001081.1:0-12664 GCA_004363535.1 Dasyprocta punctata | reverse complement strand
TGTTTTGAAATGGGAACATTTCATTTGAAATTTCTGCTTTGTTCCTGTGTACAGTTCCTGTGCTGGTCAACTAGTGCTCTGTTAGCAAATTTAACATCTTTTCAAGTGGTAAACCAATTTTTTTTTGCTTTGTACCAGGAATTGAACTCAGGACCTTGTGCTTGCTAGGCAGGTGCTTATGCCACTGAGGTATATTCCCAGCCTAACAGTTGTTGAATGTCACATTCTGATTAGTTTGGGAGATGGGAGCAACAAATTTGTTCACAACACTATTCAGTTTATTACTATGCAAATACAGACCTAATGGCTGAGTTCCAGGATAAATGTCTAAATTGAAAGCATAATTAAGTCTTTGCATCTACAAAGGCAGAAAGTTTTATGCCATATTTTTACCTATTGATTTTTCATAAGTCTTTTGCATTCCTGCTATCACCATGAGAAATCCATGCTAAATATAGCAGACCTATGAATGCTTTCATTTTAGCTAGTAGAGTGTTGTGGAGGACCACTTGGATGACTCTCCTTGAATAAAGAGCAATTATTTCCATTTTGACTAAACTTGGTTGTTAGAGTGTGGTCAGATGGCCCCCACTTAAACCTCACGTAAACATGGACAGGGCTGAGTCTAGTGTCTGTGATTGGTTTGTTGTCTAGCATTGAGATTGGTGATATGAGTGTTGCACCCACCCAGGGGTGGAGCCGACATACAGTGTAGGGGCAGGAAGAAGGCATGTCTTCCCTCTCTGGCTGGTTTGTGCCTTGCTGTTTTTGTGACCGCCATGAATGATTGCTCCCCCTGCCACCCCATGCTGCCTTGGAGCCAGCTGAGTATGAACTGAAACCTCTAAGAACTGTAAGAAGTAAACCTTTCCTTCCCTAATTTTGGGCATCAGGTATTCTGTCTCAGCAATGAGAGAAAAGTAACTAAGACATTAGTCCTGTCTCCATGTACTGATATGTGCAGAGCTGGCTAGGCCACTTCTTTATCCCTTGAATTGGCTTTAAGCAATGTAAATAGGGCTAACTGAGATACTGTTGTGTAATGTTTGAACCTAGGTGACAATCAATCGCTGTTCCCCTGCCCCATGACACCCAAAAAATGTGGTTGAGCAGGGTAGGATGAAGAGCCACTGCTCCAAGGCTGTCAACTAGGATCCAGCCACGAGGTAAGAGGCTATGACTTCCTAGGGCAGAAAAATTTACATTATCAGAACTGAAGCACTAGCCCCAAAACATTAGATGCTACCTCAGTTGTGTTATGCAAATTACTCTTTCTGCATATCCATCTCTCTGCATATTGCAGAGGTGCTTTCAGGCCTCCTACCCAGCCCAGCTCACAGTACTCATATATTTCCTGCCATTCTCACAGTCACTCATCATCAAACCACTCCCTTCTTCATGAGTTAATAAAATCTGGGTTGGGCCCTGGGTCGGGCCCTGGGTTGAGGCCTTTGTTCCAGTGAATCATTATTTTGACTGGGTTTAGGATCTCCTTGGCTCCCCATAACTGTAAATATGTCTTAGTGTCTTTATTCTCATTGTGGGTTGTACTGGAAGTGATAGATTAGAATTAACTCACTAGAATTCCAGTAACTTTTCCATAGGATTACAAATTTAAACTTCTTGGACTGTGATGAGGCCTGGGAAAAGCTCTCAATAGGGCATCATAATAAATATATTTTTAAATATAGTTATTAGTGCATACAGACTACTTGGATTTCAGCCTTTGTGTATTTCACAGCATCTTGTAGCATTTCATCTGTTGCAGCTTCCAATACTGAATGGCAGTGCTGGCATTCTGTCCAATAAGTTTTACCCTTGCTAAGATCTTCACTGTATTCTCAGACCTAGTCTAACATTGGATCATTCCATTTTGTTGCTTGGCCATTTTGTGACATTTCAACTAGTCAAATATGTACTCACATTTCTGTTTTCTTTGTCATTTGAATCAAGGAAGTGTGTATTCCCTGTGGTATCAGTCAATTTTTGCTCTATTCCATGTTAAGGAACATGGCCAATGTCAAAGTCATCATCATTATCATCATCATCATTTTACACCCATCCCATTAATCTGTTATGGAAGAGTATATGAGTAAGCTGGTGAAGGTATGAATAAGCTGATGATTCACTTTTGACCTCCTTCAAAGTTTGCAAGCCTGGTTTTTCATGTGCCATTATACTGAATTTGGCTACTTCTACCAGGAAAATCAAAGCAAAACTTTTTGAAAGCAAATTCTAGTGTTGTGGGTCCATTGCACCCTCTGTGATGCTTGGGTAAATGTACGCAAAACCAGAGGGAGCATAAAAATGAGTCCAAATCCTGTTTTGACACTTCTACACACATGCACACTCCTTGTCATCCATCATACCAAGTGGGTAAACACAGACTGCTTCCTGCATTCCTCAGGGAAAGGTACTGAAATACATAGCCAGCTACTATCATGCTAAAGTACAGATTTACAGTAGAAAAGTAGGGGATGGACCCAGGCATATGCCTAATTTCAAAATCCCAGCATACGTGTGGGCGTTCCCAAAACCCCACATGCAGTTATTTGATCAGAGGGCCTAGAACTGACATTAGCCTAAGGAGTGGAGAATACAAAAAGGACAACTGACATCAAGCTTTGTTATTTATATATGTATGTATTTTTTTTTTTGAGGCAGGGTTTCACCATATGGTTCAGGCTGGCCTTGAACTCACTTTGTAGCCCAGGCTGGCCTCAAACTCATGGTGATCCTCCTGCCTCAGCCTGCAGAGTGCTGGGATTACAGGTGTGCACCACCATTCCTGGTTTTGACATCAAGCTTTTTGCTGCTGTGTTCTTTCTTGGTAGTCCACCGCCATGCTGTAGGGTACACTTCTTTTACTACTTTTAATTGGCCCAGATTCAGTATGGAGAGCCTGTTTCTTTTCCTACCTTTAATAAATGGAAAACCTTGCTACCATTTGCACTTATCTTGACCAATTCTTTGTTCAGGACAGAAAGAATTTAGAAACCACCTTTGGAAGGAGACTCCAGAACCCCAAAACCCAGTAACAGTAGGATAGAAAAAAAATTGACAAAAAGAAGACAAGGAAAATCATAATATTAAAAGCACAGTAAGTCCAAGCAATTCCTTTTTATTTAGAAATGGGCTCAGCCATTCTGTTTTTACTTACACATGGTCTTCTTTTACTTATGAGTAGACCACCTTTGACTTTCCTCTATGAATGGGTGGGCTGCCCTCTCCCACCCACCAAACCAAAATCAAGACTATAGATTATCAAAGACCACAGGTTTCCACCACCCACAACACACAGAGTCCCAGTTCCAAACTGTAGTGCATCTCGTTTCTCTAAGCACCTATATTCCAGTATTTTTTTTTCTTTTTTTTGGTACTTGGGATCAAACTCATAACCTCATGCTTTTGCCAGGCAGTTGCTTGTGCCACTGAGCTAAATCTCAGGCCTATATTCCACTCTTGACTGTATTCTAAAATCTCTGTCTAATAAACTCTTCTAGTGCTTATTACTGATACAACCTAAAAATTGTTTTTCTGAGCCAGGAGTCAGCAAATTTGAAGCATTTTATGTTTAGTGTGGGTTAAATTCCTCATTTTAGTTTCTGAAACCACTCAGACTCAATCTGGTTAAATTTTCTCTTGTTGAGCCAGTGGCAGGAGGTTAAGAGCCATTGAGATTACAGCTTCGGTAAGTCCAGCCAAAGGCAGTTCATCACCACTCATACCCCCTACTTCACTAAACCCCTTGCCCTCTGAAGTATAGCTTACTCCAACCTCTCTTACCCTATGAAACATAGTTTATCACGTTTTCCTCCTTTTTCTCTCTCCCTGTCTACCAACTTTTGCAGCCTTAAATTTTTCCTTTCTAGCAGTTAGAGACTTCCAAGTTCCTAGAAAATAAGTTCCTGGACATAAAAGCACTGAAGACAAGAGGCACTTGGTCCCTCTAACCAAAAATGGGAAGAAGTGTCATGGTTATCCTCTGTGATGTGCAGTGGCCTCACAAGGTGTTCTCTCAGGTCAACATACCCTATTCCTGGGTCAGATGGAACTAAAATTTGCTCACCAAGGAGACACACATAAGGGTGGGTCCATCCAGTATCTAGAGCAGAATTTCTTGACCAGCAACCAGAACAGGAAATCTAGTCCTGAGGCCCTATGGAGAAGATTGGCCTTTAAGGTGACACCCAAGGGAAGCAGTCTCCTTAAATCATGCACATTTTTGAGTCCTAAACACTTTAGATAAAAGGACATCCTCTAAACTGTTCTTTTGATCTCTCTCTGACCCAAGGACATAAGCTCAGTCTGCCTGATCCCATGACTCCGTTTGGGTGCCTGGAAACATTTCTTAACCTGTAGCTACTATCGACTCATTTTAGTTTTGTATGTTCTACTCATGGGTCTTCAGAACCCATAAATTTAGTTCTATTTTTTATTAAAAATATGCTAAATTTTAATTTGTAAGCACATATGTAAGTATTTGTAACATAAAAATTAATTTTCATAGCACTGAGGACAAAGTTTCTTACAGTACTGGTTACAAATTGGCATTTTACAAGCATCACCTAGAATGGCAGTTTTTCTGTCCTTGCTACTGGGCCATATGGCACATCTTTTTCTTTTTCTTTTGTCAGTAGGTTTTCTGGCCTCTTCTATAACAGGAACCTCCATTCCCAGAGTTTCTGCTATAATTTTTTATGCTTTTATGGACACTTCTTTAGTAGCCATTCTGGAATGCTGATTTTCCTCATAACTGCATCCTAATGGCTTAAGGTGAAACCTATAGAGAACCCTTTCCCATTCTCATCACAGTCCAAGAAGGTTTATATTTGTAATTCCAAGGAGACATTATTGGAATTCTGGTGAATTAATTCCAATCTACCACTTCCAGTGCAACCCACAGTGAGAAGAAAGACACTGAGACATATATACAGTTATGGGGAACCAAGGGTCCTAAATCCAGCCAAGATGGTGGTTCACCAGAACAAAGGCTTTGACCCAGAGCCCTTCCCAGGTTTTATGAATTCTCCATCAGGGGAGTGGCTTGGGGATGAGTGACAGTGAGAGTGGTGGGAAATACGTGACTCTCATGACTACGGTGAACTGGACTAGGTAGGAGGTCTGAGATCACCTCTGCGATAAGCAGAGGGCAAGAAATGCAGAGAGAGCAATCTGTATAACACAGCTGAGGTAGTATCTAATATTTGGGGTCAGTGCTTCAGTTCTAATGTACAATCCTGTTTGCCCTGGAAAGTCATAGCCTCTTTCTTGAGGCTCAGTCCCAGCTTACAGCATGGAGCATGGCTCTCCATCCCGCCATACTCAACCACGTATTTGGGGAGTCACTGGGCAGGGTAACACTGACCTGTCGCCGTGTTTCAGAGATTACACATCAGCTCCTCAGCCAGCCCAATTTACATTGCTTAAATCCAATTGAAGGGACAAAGAAATAGCCTAGCCAGCTCTGTACATATACTACATGGAGACAGGGCCAAGTTTATCCAAAATAGAGATAGTTGCTCTTCTTTTCAAGGAGAGTCAAGGAGAGTCATCTGGGTGACTCCCCACAAAAATCCAGGAAAATGGCATGACTTTGATCTTACACATTCATCAAATAAATATGAGACAGCAGCGCTCTCTCTCTCCCCCCAGGGTCTCCCTATGCAGTTCAGGTTGGCTTGAACTCATTATGTAGCCCAGGCTGACTGCGAACTAACAGCAATCCCCTTGCCTCAGCCTGCTAAGTGCTGGGATTACAGGCATGTGCCACTATGCCTGGCTACTACTCTCTTTTCTAGTTTCAACATTACCAAATCCTAGGCAACATACTAAAAATGAAAATCAAACCAGATTCATAGTAGCATGAAAAGCAGGTCTTTCTGTTCCATCTGTTACCCACATTGAACGAATATCTTCTTGGCCTGATTTAAAAACAGTAAAAAACTTTGCAGAAATAATAAGTTAGGGCTTTGACACAGAAAATAAAAAGTGATATTGTATTTACTACTTATGGAAACTCAGGACCTCATATATTCTTTTCTGAAGCATTGTAGACACTAAGCATGAACCTCATGTGCACTGGATAAGTACTCCTCATTGTGGGAGACTATAGAAATGCATGGCTGAGCGTGATGGTGCACACCTGTAATCCCAGCACTTGGGAGGCTGAGACAGGAGGATTGTTGTGAGTTTTAGACCAGCCTGGGCTACAAAGTGAATTCAAGGCCAGCCTGAACTGCATAGTGAGACCCTATCTCAAAAAATAGGGCTGGTAATTTAGCTCAGTGGTGTAAGCGCTGCAGGTTAAGCTATGTAGATTCTAGTAGTCATTCAGGTGATAAGTAAGTTAGAACCTGGTGAAGTCTGTGGACTCAAACCTAGAAGGACTCCACTCGTTTATTTTTTTTCCTCCTCTCTCCCCTAAGAAATCTCCAATCCCCTTCTTCTTTTTCTTAATAATTGTGTGTTGTTATCTTCCTAGTTGTTCAGATTACAAGACATAGGCATGAAAAAAATGATCAAACAATTGAACAGTGAAAGCACAAACTATTCTCAGTTCCCTTCTTGCCTCTTCTCTACCACTTAGGCTTTCATCCATCTTCTGATCAAATCCTTTACATTTTTCTGATATTAATTATCAGGGAGAGCTGGAGGCTGGAGGAGAATAATAGGGGCTGGGGAATCCAAGGCGTTTTCTCATGGCTCTGGGAACAGTTCCTAGAGTGTTGCACCCAGTGGGAGGGAGGAGGGAAGGCCCACAGCCTCTGTATTTTCTTGGCCAGTAAGAGAAGCCTACAGGCCCACAGGAAAGGCACCAGTTTAACCCTTCACACCCGTCTGCCATGGTTTTCCTGGGTCTTGGGGCTGCCTATGGAGCTGTGTCTCTCTGGGTTGCTTCTGTAATGCTAGCTTCCTTCTATCTTATTTGGTTTTGGTATTCTTATGATAATTTTGGTCTTGAGTTTATCTCCTTATCAAAAATGGTACTGTATGTGATTGGTAGTTGCTAAGTGGCATCTTGAGACTAAAAGAAAGAAGGCTCTTTTAAAACTAGGCTCACCTCAAACCAAAAGACAGCTCAGGGACTTCCTGGGGATGGCAGTTTTGGATTCATAGCTAAGCCTCTCTATGAGGCCATAAAAGGGGCTATGAGAGCCCCTAGATTGGACTAAAAGACAGCAGGAGGCTTTTTAAAGACAGATTTGTTGCTGTCTGCTCCAACTTTAGAAATTCCTGATTTATATATTTGCCGTGTATATATAACTGAAAGGCAGGGCATAACCTTGGGGGTCCTTACTCAAAGGTTGGGAGACCAGCTTGTGGCTTACTTTTCTAAACAGTTAGGCTCTGTGTCATGTGGGTGACCTGGATGCCCACAGGCTGTGACTGCCTCAGCACTTCTTGTTGATTTTTTTTTTTTTTTTGAGACAGGGTATCACTATGTAGTTCAGATGCCGAGGTCTGCTGCCAGCTGGACCAGTACCCAGGCTCTCTCTTTTGGTTGTAGGGGACAAGTGCCTGGATCACTGGGACTCTGAGTCCAATTGTGAGGAGCAAATTTTCTATGCCGCCACCATTCTGGAAAATGGTGTGGCCACCACCATTCTGGAACATTGTGCTCTGCGGCTTTTTTCCTCAGAGCAAAGTCTTTCACTTTTGCAGTTTTGAGGCTGCAAAGGTTTGAGACTTGCTGCTTTTTGTGATGCCTTCAGGCCATCTTTTTTATTCTACTGTTCCTTTTCAACAACTGAGATTTCCTCAGCTCTATCTTTGCAGTCCACAGCTTTATTGGAGCTTCCTTTCTGGCCAAACTCCCAGTGTTTTAAATCATCCTGCTGGGCTCTTTGCTCTTTATTTGCAACATAAATCTGACTAAAAGACCCCAACAATAGCCACATCACAGCCTCAATATTTGACTGCCTTGGAATTTCTTCTGCCAGATTAATTAGTCCACCACCCTTAGTCTTAGTCTCAGGCAAAGTCTCTGGACACGAGCAAAATACAGACAAACTTTTTGCCAAGCCATAACATATATCACCTGAAGTCCAACAACCAATGCAGTCCTTCTTCTCAGTAGAAACCTCCCAAGCCTTGTCTTTAATGGTTTTCTGGTCTTCTGAGCTCTGACTAGAATCTCCCCTACAGAATAGCCTAAGCTGTTCCAGCTCTATGCATTCAGGCGACATCTTCAAACCTTTCCAAACTCTTCCCACAACGCATTTCCAAAGGCTTTTAAACCACATGGTCAGGTATAGTCACAGCAATGACCCCACCTCTCTGGTACCAAATTCTGTTTTGGTTACTTATCTCTCATTGCTGGAACAAGATGCCAACACTCAAAATGAAGGAAGGAAAGATTTATTTAGCTCACTGTTTGTGGAGATTTCAGTCTATAATCAGCTGACTGCAAGGCAGGGTGGCATAGCACTGGGGCAATACTTCAAGGCAGCAGCCAGCAAAAGCAACCAGAGCAAAAGGGGAGGAAGAGCAAGCTTCTTTTCCTCCCTTATGTTGTACACAGGCCTCACCCCTCAGGGCCAGTATAATACTCACAAAATCTCCTTGCCCTCCTCTTTCTCAGGACTAGCATATTTACAAGGTAAGCTCTCTGGCTCCCTGCTGAGTCTGTTAGTTAAACTTCCAAACTTCTCAAGTTGACACACTGTATCAACCATAACATGTCCCATGCCAGGCATACCTCTTAGCTCTTGCTGGTGAATACTATCTCTGGATAGACAGAAGCTTGTCCTACCCAAATTGAAAAGGCCCAAGAAGTTACAACAGCTCTGTTAAGAGACATTGTTCCTAGGTTTAAACTTCCCAAGTTACTTCAGAGTGATAATAGACTGTGTTTTGTCTTCAGAGTGACACAGAAGTTTTCACAAACTTTTAAAATAACATTATTCACCTATAAAAGTCTCGAGTTTGCCAGACATGGTGGCACATGCCTGAATCCCAGCACTTTGGAGGCTAAGCCAGGAGGATTGCTGCAAGTTGGAGGCCAGCCTGAGCTGTAAAATGAGTTTAAGGCCAGCCTGAACTGCATAGTGACACTCTGTCTCAAAAAGAAAAATAAAACAAAAAAAATGTCTCTAGTTTATACGTTATTGCTGAGTAGTACTCCAACTCCATTATATTAAAACAAACAAACAAACAGCTGGGAGTGGTGATGCACACCTGTAATCCCAGCACTTGGGAGGCTGAGGCAAGAGGATTGCCACAAGTTCAAGACCAGCCTGGGCTACAAAGTGAACCCAAGGCCAGCTCGAACTGCATAGTGAAACCCGGTCTCAAAAAGAAAACAAAAAAGAAAAAACAAAAAACAAAAAAAACCCACCGTGTCTTTTTTATCCATTCCTCAGTTGATGGACATTTGGGTTGTTTCCAAGATGTAGCTATTACAAATTGTGCTGCTATAAACATGGGTGCACATACATTGCTGTGGTATGATGTTTTTAACTCTTCTGGGAAGATACCCAAAAGGGGAGTAGCTGGGTTGAATGGGACCTCTAATCCTATTTTTTAAAGGAATCTTCATACTGATTTCCAAACAAACAGATGCAACTTGCGACTATATTCATAAATGAAATAAATCAGGCCCATGTGTATAAACATTGTATTGTCTCACCAGTGTGAGAAGCTGAATGAGTAAATAATATCCAAAATGTGCAATAGATATTGTCAGTTGGGAAGAAACTGTTCAAAAGAAAAGAAAAACTGATGGGGAAAAGGAGAAAGGAAGGAAGATAAAAGGGAAAAAATATATGTATATACACACAAGATAGTTTTACAGCTAGTTTCTCTTAGTTCATTGCAAAGAAAGGTTTGTGTTAATATTGTTTGGACAAGATTTCATGCCTGTATCTTGTACTCTGAGTAACTAGTATGAAGATAGCAATATGCAATGTATTATTGTTACTCTCCAATTAGCCTGATTTGAAACTGTATTTTATTTCTAGTTTTCTTCTTTTCCTCTTTAAAATAAAATAAAATAAAAACCATTATTTCCACACCTCTTGGAATCCTGTGGTATCAGGAAAGGTTAAAAAAGTCAATTTGCATATTAAAACCACCTTGACAAAATTATGCCAGAAAACCTCAGAGTCTTGGCTAATAGTCTTACCTATTGCTTTACTAATGATTAAAATTGCTCCTGAAGCTTCTCCCAGCTAAACCCTTATAGGATACTCTGTGGAAGGGCATTTCTAACTTCAGCTGTAGTCACTGACCCTAAAACATGGGAAATGATTAAATACATAATCAATCTAAGTTAGGTACAAAAAGGTTTACTAAAATATGGTAGTAAAGTCCTTTCAGCACCAGACTCTAAAACTCATGTCCCTAAAATTCAACCCAGTGATTATGTGTTACTTAAAGTTTTCAAGGGGTCAACTAATTGAGTGTAGTGGTGTACAACTGCCTGTAATCCCAGCACTTCAGAGGCTGGGGCAGGAGGATCACTGTGAGTTCAAGGCTAACCTGGGCTACATAGTGAGTATGAGGCCAATCTGAACTGAATAGCAAGACCCTGTCTCAACAAAGCAAAGCAAAACAAAACAAACCCTAAGAGCCAAACCAAACAAATGATGAATACTACTTTACACTCTTGCAGGTTACACCCCCAATGACCCACTCTCAAACAGTCCTTACCCAGTACTCAGCTCCTAACAGCATCAGTGGGGATGAGTAGGGCACCCCCAGGATCCAGTCACCTTCAAAAAGCTGCATGTCTGAATATGTGAGACTTTTGGGGGACATTTTAGATCTAAACTGTTGACATTCTACCCCTGGCCCTCATGACAATGATGTCATTCTCATTTTGCAAAGTGCATTTAGTCTATCTCTAAGACTTGCTAAAATCTTTTTTTTTTTTTGAGTTGTTATAGTCTTAACAGAACCAGCACTATTAGAAAGTTTAAGTTCAAAGTTTCCTCTTGAGACTCAAGGCAAACTCTCTTTTTTAACTGATTAAGTTTACTGGTACATTTCAGGTATACATAATGATCACAAATTCCCTATGATACTCCCCCGCCACACACACACACTCTTCTACCCTCCCTTCAACCCTTTTTCCCCTCCTTACTTACAAAAACTTATTTTTTAGGGCAGTATGTAAATCTTGCCATTGTGATTTTACTCTTTTTTAGATGTGCCTCTAACCACAGTTTTGATGTGTTTTTAATCTTCTGTACTGACTTTCTTGAGGGACCAGCCCTATGTGACTGCCTATAATATTTTTACCTCACTTAGCTGTCTGTAGTATTCTCTTCTCTGAAGAGGTCCCCCTAACTTTGAGTAGGGGAGAATGAATGTAGTTTTTATCTAGCATCTTTGAGCTGAGAAAGGTCAGTGTAGAGGAGACTGCCATTTAGGGCCCTTTTTCAGAGAGCTAATCTACTTGACCTTGAATAGAAGTCATGTTGTAGTTTAGCAGTTATGAATTCTCTTTATAAGGTTGCTCTAGTGGGTCTCAGTAAAAGGAGTCTGGTACATTTGTTGGTTTTGTCTGTTTGATTATTTGGAGTTTAGTAGCCTCTAGACAAGAATAAACAATTTTTTAAAGAAATTAAAGCAAGGGCCGGGAGTTTGGCTCAGCAGCTTATGCGCCTGTCAGGCAGGCGCGAGGTTGTGAGTTCAATCCCCGGTGTCGGAAAAAGGCGAGTTCAACTCTAGCCTGAACCGCGTAGTGAAATCCTGTCTCGAAAAAAGACAACCCCTCCAAAAAAGCCCCAAACTATTATTTGGCTGGTGGTCTAATGCTAGCTTTACATATCCTTCTTATCACACATAGCTGGAGCATGAGAGAAAGGCAGATATCTGAATCTAAAATGAAAGGTTATTATGAGAAACAATCTTAGTTTTATATCCTAGAAGACCTGTATACCTGGAAGGCATGAATACATTTAGTATACCATGAAATTAGCAGTAATGAGTGTCACAGCTATATGGAAACTTTTGTCTTTAATTTAGTTTTGCATTAAGAGCATCTTTTACCAAGAAAACCTGAAGCAAGCTGAGGCCATGGCAGCCATCATGCATTGCTGTTTGGTCTTTGAGGGTGTAGGGCTGATGTCAAGCAAGGAATTGCATTAGTTCCCATTGCAGGCCCTGTAAGATGTGGATATGCCCTTCGTATTTGATTAGATTTACAGTGGTTTCAGCAGTGTGCTACAATTTTTAGGATGACATAAGAAAACTGGTAAATTGGTATTTTTTGGATTGGATAAGGTGGGAAAAACAACATTGCTAAACATGCTAAAAGTTGACAGACTTGGACAACATGTCTTAACATTGCATCCCACTTCAGAAGAATTATTGCTGGTGTGACTGTTACAACTTTTAATATTCAGATCTTTGATCCATTTTGACTTTATTTTAGTGCATGGTGATAGGCATGGATCTAGTTTTAGTTTATGGCATATAGAAAGCCAGTTTTTCCAGCACCATTTGTTAAAGAGGCTTTCTTTCTTCCAATGTACATGTTTGGCCCCTTTGTCAAAGATGAGGTAGCTAAGTGTGTTTGTAGTTGTGGCTGTATCTTCTAATCTATTCCATTGATCTTCAGGTCTGTTTTGATTCCAGTACCATGCTGATTTTATCACAGTAGCTTTGTAGTATAGTTTCAAGTCGGGGATTGTGATGCCTCCTGCCTTCCCTTTGT
>RJWM01001080.1:43486-170916 GCA_004363535.1 Dasyprocta punctata | reverse complement strand
GACATCTAGGTACAAGCCATAACATATAATTTTCAAAATTTCAGTCTGTAAATTGTTTTGGTATTTTAAAAGCCATATCCATAATATTCTATTTTTTGGCAGAAAAAATATATTATTCACAACTTTTTCCCTGGCTCTGTTTTTCTTTTTAATTTTGTGGAAAAATAAAACAAAATTTCATAACAGTATAATAAGAGAATAGCAATAGTATTTTCTTGAGGCTGAATTTATTATTAATTTAGGGCATTGATTCTCAAACTACAGTTTCAATTCAGAATTCTCCAAGTTCTATAAAGGTTTTTAAAAATTATGCTTTTTTATGACTCTTACAGTAAATAGTGTACATTTATTTAAATAATCTGATTGAGAAATAATTCAGATGCCTTATTAACCTCTGTGTTTAATTTTGAAATTGTGCTAAGCGAAAGTGTTGTACTGACTCATGTTGTTTCATTCTGATTAAAATCAAAAGAATCAAACCTGAAAGTGAGATGTAGAATATAAACCATGTAAGTCATATAAGTCACATTTATGTTTTTCAACGTCATACGTAACATTTGCAATTTTGACTTTATAAAACATGTTGTATTAAAGAAATATTAATTTGAATTTTATTGATTGTGTATGTTGCAGGAGTATGCTCTTCAGCATAGTAGGTTAGTACTCAGATATTTCTCTGAGCAGAGTTTAAGTTAGTGATGACGTCCGTTGTTGCATCAGAAACATAGGAGAAACATCTGCCTCCAAGCCCGGGCTCGGGTAGGGGTAGGCAGAAAGACTGAAGACAAGCAAGTCTTCCAAGTCTGGCTCGGCAGATAAATGAGTTCACTCAGGTTTCCTGGACAGCAGAAGACACTTACAGCTTTTGGCACCATCAGAGTTGCCATCCCCTGTTCTGTGCTGGGCTCCTGGGTTGATAGGGCACTGATTAAAACGGCAGAGGCGGGATCTGAAGCAAGAGGGCTCTGTGGAGAAGATGTGTGTATCCAACTGCCAGCCCATTCCAATCAGAAAGTCGCGGGGCAGTAAACACTGACCAGTGACCGTGCTGTGCTGCAGACTGGGGCAAGGCCCCAGCGTCTCGCTGCTGGGTGCTGAGGTTTGCACTGCAGGATGCCAATTCTTGGGCTAGGTTAGGGGGTCAGTTCTCTCCCTTGCGATTGGTATTTCACTCATGTTTGAGAAACAGTGGGTCAGGTGTTTACTCCTAAACTGTTTCATACCCATGGGGACCAAACAGAGCACGCTTTGCTTCACATTTGCAGGGTTTTGAGGTAAAGAGAATAATGCTCACCCACCCCTCCCGTTCGCTAGAATAAAGGAATTCCCCAAGGAAATCAGGATGCTGAGACCGTGTGTGTCCCAGAGAAAGCCTGCTAGCCCTGTCTACTGTGCTGCTGATGTCGAGCCCTGTGGCTTGTGTCTGACAGTTCCGTCCAGTGACCTCTTAGCTCTTTTTGCAAATTTGATAGAGAAGCAAAGAATGGTTTGTACTCAGACGAAATCACTTATTTTTGATTCTTCTTGAAGGTCATCTGAACGCATCTATTAAGTTTGTCTAACAATTAGATTTCTCAGCCTTCTGTAGCTTACTTTTTCTCAGCTCCTTGAGAGCTCCCACTGCTACTGCCGCCCCTCTTCCTAATTCTGTTTTGGAGAGGAGCTATGGTAGTCATTTTGACCTTTGGATTTTTGTTCAACTATTTATCCTGGGCAACTGGGAAGATGGGTTAGCAGAAACACTCTTTCCATTGCATGTTTTTCACAATACCCCCAACTTATTCCTGAGACCATTTCTAGCCATTTAAAAAATGGTGGAGGTCCTGCGGTTTCACTGGGGACTCTTATGAGACCTTTCCTAAGTGTGGGGGTGTCCTAAGGTTCAGTTCCTTCCTGAAAGGCCTGCAGGAAATCTATCTGCAGCAATTTACCAACAAGACCCTGTGTGTGTGAGTCTCATTTATTATTTTCAGTTATGAGTTACAAAGGGATTTTTTTTTGTATTTAAGGAAACAATTTCAGTCCAAAACTACTGTGGAGAGGATAATCACAATTGTGTTTCAGACACAGTTAGTTTCAGTTTTGCCTTTCCAGATACATATGTCAGTTGTTGCATCTTGTCAATTGTTTCTTTCCCAGAATACATTGTCTTTAAATTGAATGCTGATCAGGATAAATGGACAACATGCTCAGTAGGGGATTTTGGTTTTATATTTGAAAGAAATAAGTCAGTGGATGGCTGCTTAGATTCAAGATGTATTTTCACGAGTGTCAAGAGGTCAGTGTGCTTGAGATACCCGCCCTGGCTCTGTGTGCTTCTGTGTGTATGATTAAATGGCATTTCCCCAGCTGTAGGCAGGCTCTGGTAGGTCTTGGAAGTCACCTACATTGTTAATCAACATTGGAATAACATTTTGGAAGGAAATAGTAAGAAAATTATTAGTTCTAAAATCTGGTCATGTAAGTTAGCATTTAAGAATGAATGTCATATCCCTTGTTCTCTGTTGCATTACTGTTACTTGTAGTGATTAAAAAAAAAGAAAAAAATTTCCAACTAGGTTGCTTCATTCCCCATCGGAATATGTAGCATTAACTTATAAAGGGCATTTAGCATTACATTTTATCTGTAAAATATTTTAGATGATTTTGGAATGTTTTTAAAAGCCAAAAAATATAATAGCATTATGAAATTTATATATATGTGTAAATATATATTCAAAAGATGACTCACAAATGTGTGTATAGCCAAGATCTTTCCTCTGAGAAACAGATTCCTATATCCAACTACAATTTAACATGCTTTCTTAGATGTTTCAACAAAATTAAGGCCCCTCTTTCCTTAGATAGTAGTTGTTACTCTTTTTGTTTGCCTTTTAATTGGTAAATTTGTGGCCTTACCAGTTCTTGTGACCCCAAGAGGAAGTGAAAAATTGACCTAGAGAAAAGCAGCAATATCTATTTGAACACATAAGTAACATGTATCGTTGGACATTCTAGAAAACTGTCTCTAGCGTTATCTAATGCTTTCCTCATTTTGTTGTACTTGCCTGTTGTGCAGGTCTTTGTTGGCTGTCACACCATTTCCATAATCTAGTCTCATAATTAAATGTAGGTTTGCAAACTAATTATGGTGTTATGTACAGTACACAGACCAACTCTCCACGATGAATGTAATTATTATATACCTCAAATGTGTACTAATAAAATTAAAAATCAAAAACTATACTTTGCTTTATGTGAGTATGACAGCTGTTTTTCCTTTTGCTGACCACACTCTGTTATGGACCTTTTCCCCGCTACATTGTAGCCAGAGTAATTGCCCAAAATATTGGTCACTCCAGCTTCTATCTCCCAAGCTTAAATGTTTCCTATGTCTCCCATAATTGGTAAAATAAAGACAAAATTTTTCTTTGCATGTGAACTCTGTTACTTTGTCTGTGCTCTTCCTGTTTCTCCATCCTCAGTTCCACTATTTCCCTGTTCCAGCCAAACTTTCAGTCTCTGTGTTCATTATCCTAGGCCCTATCCTAGGTCCATTGCTAAAGTGGTTTCTTTGGCCTGAAGTGATCTTCTTTTTAGCTAATAACACTCTTTCATTCTTTAGAACATAACTCAAGCATCACTTTCAGAGAGAGCTCTTCAGGCCTTCCTGATGAGGGCATGCCTCCCTGATATCTGATCTCACTGTCATGCTGTCCTTTTGCCAGGTTTCTACAGCTTTCGGTCAGTACACAAGTCATGTATTTGTTCGGGCTGTCATTCCTTGTGCAATGTGCTGTGCTTGTGGAAGAAGCCTATGTAGGAATGCTACTGAAATGACATTTGCTAGAGTACCTTAAATTTATATTTAGTAGACTTTCCTCAAAATAAAAATATTTTTATTACATTATTCTTTCTTAGCTTAAACTTCCTATCCACTATGATGAGCAGTATAATGTAGATGCTAGAGAAGATTGTATTAGCATTGAATTTGGATTGAGTTCTGAGAATGTACTTCGCCTTTGTAAAGCTATCTCTCTCTCTCTTTCTCCGGTACAATCTTTTGGATTTTGGCACTTTACATTTTCAGTACTTTCCTCACTGGAAGGTTGGATTCATTAAATAGGATATTTTTAGTGTTTTACGTGCATCACTTCAATTGATGGAGTATCTCCCTTGTGCAGCTTGCCATGCCCAAAGCCATTGATTGGGGTCAATAACCCTTAAGTTACTACTGAGTTTGGAAAATTCTACACACTATAATATGAAGAAGTAGGAAGTATGTAATTTGTTAGTTACCTAAAAAGTTGTATAATCAGTCATAAGCATTCACAGCGAAGGTAATGGTGGGGCAACCTAGGGGAAAAAAGACAACATAGATCTTCCAAGCCAAAAATAGGAGTGGTAAGTCAAGGCATAAGTGTGTTTTGCATCATTGTGAGCAGCAACTTTGGTTTCTTGATGGTGGTGTGAGGAGGGTGAGCATTGCAAGGTTTGTATGGATCAGGTTTGGAAGGATTTTGAATTTCAAATGTGTAGTTGCTGCCTGCCCCAGGCATAAAGATAACTTGTTTTTTCCACTGAATGTATGTCACCAGTAAGTGAATTAAACATTGTCAGTTTGTGGTGTATGTGAAGTTCAGTCGCTGCTTGTAGGGTCAAGGTCATCCTTCCTTTTTTCTTTCTTCTTTTTTCCGTTACATAAACAATTCTGAGGGAGATACTTGACTTAATAATATTATAGTTAAAAGAAGAAAATATTGGAGACATATCCTTGCTTGTGGTTATTCTCAAGAAAGAGAAATTTGCTCAGATTTTTTGTGCTTGGGTTGTTTCCATTTAGCTGATGAATATTTATAGACCTGAAAATATATCTCAATAGTAGATTGAAAGATATGAAAGTCAAATTTTTGAAATCATTGAAAATTCCCTCTTCCTTTTCACAAAATAAAGACTGTATTCTGCTTTGGGAAAAAGGTGAAGGGGGCACCTATACTTGATTGTTGGTCAGAGACCCAACTGTTACTTGTTTTGGCTGAAGCTGTTTTCTATTTTCGTTTCTGCAGTGCACCCCAGAGGGAAGCTTTACAAAGTTAGTGTGGGAACTAAAAGTCTACAATTTCTCCATGTTTGTGTTCGCCCATTGAACCTTAAGTTAACATTATGAAAACATTAAAGTACAATCCTCACTTGCTCTCAGAGCAAAAAAATCACTGTTGGAAGGGAGATCACTTGCATCATGCAGCTTTTCTGGTTATGTTTAAAAGGAATGTTTTGTTGGAGAAATCCTTGGGTGACTGCATTTGCTGTGAGGAAGTTGAATTAATTGTCTGCTAACAGTCACAAAAGGTTTGGCCTGCTGTTCATTTCTTCACCTTTGGCCAGTATGGCCTTTCATAATCAACCAAGTGTGTTTGGCTGATTTTTTTCTGGTTTCTTTTTGATATAGTAACTGTACTGACTGTCCTGGATGTAGAAAACCTTATCCCAGGGAAACAGTGATAGGTAGGACTCACAATTGTATTTAGTTCAAGTACTGGGAGCCACTAATTCCATGAGACCTGCCTTAAATTAATGTAGACTTTGGGAGTTTTAAAGCAATATCAGGATTTGAAATTCTTTAGACATTTATTTTTAGTTTTATGACTAAACCTTTGACTTACAAAACATTAATTTTCTGGTGGTCAAAACCAATAATTTCAACACATAATGATACTGTTTTCTTTTGCTTCTGTGTATCCTGGGACCGCAGTTCCTTGTATTGTATTTGAATAACATATGAAGCTCCTGGGAGACACAGAAAATTACTGGAGCCTCATACTCTCCACCACTCTGGTTTCTGTTTTTCCTTTCCTCTTACCAGACCATGTATGTTACAATGTCCAGATTTATTTCATCTTTTCTTCTTCTCCTGTGTGGACTCTTCTCTGCCTTCCTTGTACTCAGTCTCTCCTGTCTTCTCATCTCTCTCCCATTTATCTCCCTGTTGTTTTTTCTTGTGCTTATTTTAAGCCATCTAAAATAGGATCCCTCATCCAAACAAACAGGTTGTTGATTTTGGTACTAGTTTGAAAATGAAACCAAAATGGTTTTTACTCTCACAGTCACCACTTTATCTCACACAGTCCTTGTCTTGTTTTTTCAAATGCTTATCTTTTCCAGTCTCAGATTTTTATCAGTGAAATGGTAGAAACAGTGGCAGAGCCTCATTGTTGCTTTGGATGTCTGGTCAGTTGGAACCAGAATTCCTATCCTCTTTGTAAAGAGAGATTTGCCTTCACTTACCTAAGAGTGGAATATGTATTATTTTCACCTTCTGGATTTTTGCGAAGTGTCTTCAATAGTAATAATGCACAACTTTAGTGATTGTCTGAGTTGCTTTTCTCATGACTGAGATAAAATACCTGACACCCAATGTTAAAGGGGGAAAAAGGTTTATTTGGCTCACAGTTTGTAGAGGTTTCAGTTCGTAGTTGGGTTTCTCCAAGGCAGGTTGACACATGGCAGAGAGGCAATTGTTCATGGTGGCAGAAGACAGCAAAAACAACAATGGAGAGAGGAGCGACAAGGCTTTTTCTGTCCCTTACATTGTATCCAGTTGTACAGGGATTAGACCAGTGCCAGTTCAATCAATGGACTCATCAATCATCCACCCTTAATCCTAGCACCCTTAATCTCAGCATTGAACCATGAATCAATCACACCCTCTAGATTCAGCCACCTCTGAAAAAGTCCCATTTAAACCTACATAAGACTTTGTGGGGACATCTAGAGCCAAACCATAACAGCGATTTTAGAGTTTAACAAAGGAAGAAGCTTCCTTGATTGGTGGTTGGGCTGCTTCTGTGACCTGTTGCCCCATGACCTGAGAATTCAGCTGAACAGCTCTGTAGCCTTGGTTCTTCTCTGATGATTGCTCAGGCATAGCTGTCATTATTACCATAGTAATAATCAAGCAGTTAACAATTGTTTTGAAACTTTAGTAAAAGTTAAGGCTTTGCTTTCTAGTATGTAAAAATAGCATTTTCGTGCCATCAGATATAATGTGACCATGTAGTACAGTGTTGTGACTTTGGAAATACCTATTTCTATGGAAGACATGGACATGTTACACGCTCACTCTTTCCTGACCTTCTGTTCTGACTTACATTATTAAGAGGGTTTAAGTGTATCCGATAACAGGCTGCAATCATCAGTGTGGTGTTTAGTTTCTAGGCACTTCCCAGAGAGCACAGGCTGACTCTTAGAGGCTTTCCTTCACTGTTCCTTGTTTGTTCTATTCCAGTCTTAGTTCCTTTGAAAAGGCAAGTGATGATTTCAAAATTGGATACCAAACAGAGACTTCCTTACATTTGGGGGTAATGCAATTCTGATTCTCTTTCAAGTTGCTTTTCATTTTAATAGCTATTTCTCAAAACATTTTAGTGCCACACTAACATAAAAGCTATGCAGGTCAGATAGCCAGAGGAGAAGTACTGGAATTTTAGAAACTGAAGAAATCTTACAATGAGCGTTCTTAAACATAGATCTATGAGTCCTTGAAAATTGTTGCTGTTTGTGTTCCAGGGAGTGGGTGCTGGCAGGAAAAGTACTCTGACTTTACTGTAGATTTCAAAGAAAGAGAGAGTAAAACAGAGAGAGACAGATAGGAAAGAGACAGGCAAGAGAGTGGATTCCTCTTGAGATGGAAGAGAAGAGTTGTGAAGGGAAACATTTGGAAAGGGTGTAATACTTAAGTGCCATGGTAGTGGAAGTTTCTTTAACACAAATGTCTCATTTTCAGCATTGGAAAATATTCTTTTCACACCTTCTCCCCTTAATTCTGTGTACTGTTTGCTACAGGAAGGAATAAATAATGTTCAAAAGTACAAATTATTGAGGACCTATCTATTGTTCTGAACGGCACACCTTATAAACTATGCCATCTAGTTTTCACTGATCTCAGATTTACGCATACTTCAAGATGAGGAGAATAAGAGATTCAATTGTTTGCAGAAGCTAAACAGTTGAATAGATGTGTGGGAAGTGAGGGAAAATGAAGCCCTGAATAATTTTGGAAATAAAGCAAAATAGTCTATAAATTAGTCACTTCTGAAAAGGAAGTAGATGATGCTAACCCTTTTAATGATTACATTTTCTGTATCATCCAGAAGATAATAGAAAAGGGCCTCCATTTGTGTTTTGCTTTCCAAAATGTAGCAAGGGAAGGAGATTAAATTATGGAATAATGTTTAACCCAGTTGCTACATTTTAAGATATACCGAGTAAACTCCATGAAGAGACTAGTCCCCAAGGGAAGCCATTGTGTTCATTTAAAAAATAATTTTATTTATTTATTTATTTATTTATTTTTTGCTTTGTCTGAAGGCTTTGGAAGCTTTTCTGAAATCAGAATTTTTTTTTTAAATTTTCAAACGCATATTGTTTTCCTTGAGCAAACCCAAAGCCCTTACTTGAGAACTAAGCAAAAATTTATTCTTCAGAATGTGAAGGAAGTAATTTTTTTGTTTTCCAATGGAAACAGGGGCATTTTAGGGAGACAGAAGTTGTTGGAAGTAGAATCATTCAAACACACACTCCTTTTGTTTCAGAGTTCAGAGGACAAGGTTACTTTTTCTAACATGATATTTTAGAACATGTGTCTCCTGGCTTAGAAACAAACTGTACGTAGTAGGGGGTCAACTAGTCTGGAAAAGAAAGAAGCATCATTTGAAGAAAAGATAGAATGTAAAGCTTGAAAAATTTTTACTAAGTCACACACACAAACGTGAGGACAGTGATGTCAATCTTAGCAAAATAATGGAAGTGTTTTGAAGAATTTTCAAGATTGAAAACATTGCTTAGTCATTTCAAATTCCTTGGCTTTTTTTTTGTTTGTTTGTTTTTTCTTTCTTTGAGGAAAATGAGTTTTTTTGTTTGTTTTTGTTTTTGTTTTGCTTTCTAATTTTAGTTCTTCAAGTTTTCTTGCCTTCACTTGAGTTCACCAGGAGGTGACCAGTGACCTCTTGTGGGGTGCTGGGTCCAGTGGAAGGCAAAGGAGGTTGTTACAGGAGGAAAAAGGAGATGTGCAAATACGGGTTCCTAAAGCGCATACTGTAAATGCTGCATGCATGCAGAGTGGCAGACGGTATTAGCTGTTGCCACAGGTTGTCACTAAAAACATTCGTCTCCACATCGAATGTGCCAGAGTCCTTCCTTGTTCTAGACTTTTAGATGAACAGGTGAAAGCTTAATTTTTCATAGTTTTTCAATTAAATAAATAAATCCAGTAAGTGGCAAATCTTGTTAAGGATAGAACAAAAAGTGTTCTGTCAGAAGGAGTAACTTCACTTAACAGACCCAGGAACGCTTTGCTTATAGGTTCTCCTTGAGCTGAGACCTGAACAGTGCAGTAAGCCAGCTGTGGAAACAGAACCCATGGCCCAGGGAAATTCAGTACAGACACTGAGGCAGGCATCATCTAGATTTTCTAAAAGGCAGAAGGAAGACCACAGACTCTGGAGCATATGAAGCGAAAGAAAAATCTGAAAGTAGATAATGTGGAAAGAAAGGAGGGTGCCCATCATAGGAAACCCGAGTGGCTAAAGAATTTGGATTTCATTCTTAATGCAATTTGAGGATGAGAAAAGATTAATTTTATGTTTAAAAAAAAATTAACCTGGCTTCCTATAGAAAATCATTGTAGAGCAGCTAGAGTAGAAACTGTGTCAGAAGCCTAGTTTAGCTTTCCTCCTGAGAGGTGACTGGAGCTTTATAAAATTTACAGAGGTGGATGATTGAGGAGAGAGCTTCAATATAGATGAGAAGAATTGCTGGTGAATTCCTTGAAGAAAGCAATTGAAAGTGAGAAATTAAACTGATTCATAATGTCTTAGTTCTAGTAACTGGGCATATTACGTTGCCACTTAATCAGAAAAAGAAAAATGGTGGTAGAGGAAAGAGACTTGAAAACAGGAAATGAAAAGATATAGAATATTATTAAATAAGGTAATGACATTGCCTTTAGTACATAGATAACGGCAAGAGGAACATTTAGAAATGTTAATTTTATTACAAAGAAAAAAAAATCATCCCAGAGGAGCTGGGGCCCAAATCATGATTTCAGTTTCACTCTTTACCAAGAAAGCTTAATAACTACCGCTTAAGCTGTCTGGGCATGAAACGGTATTACTGTATTTGTCTTTAGTCTTTCTCACATGAACAGTTTCTGGCATGTTCTTTGTTTCTGCCGGGAAAACCTCACTCAATGCCAAGAACTAACTGTTTTGCACAGTGTGTCGGTGCTTTGGTATGATGCTTTGGTAGCTATTCAAATTAATACTGAGAACACACACAACCCTTTTCTTATTAGGATAGAATACTGCTTATTGTTTTCTCCTCTTCTAGCAATTTGATTCTATGATGGTTGGAAACCAGAAAGGATGAAAAAAGCCTTTGTGATGGTTAGTTTGCTGTGTGAAATGATATAGTCATTGTGTGCCCAGATGTTTGGTTAACCGTTATTTTTCGCTGTGTCTCTGAGAGTGCTTGTGGTGAAGTCAACATTTGGAATGGTAGACCAGAAAGCAGATCACCTCCCGCAAAAGGTTAGCTTTCCTCCAGCCCACTGAGGACCTGAATAGAACAATGGAAGAGTTAAGAAAGAATTCACCCTGGGGCTGTGGTGAGCTGAGATAGCTGGCTTCTCTTGCCTTCACACTTCAACTTGTTTTGGAATTGACTCCACTCAGCCTCCTGGTGCTGGGACTCAGACCTGAAATGAAATTCATACATTGGCTCTTCTCTCCAGTTTTTCATTTCAGGGCCTCAAACTCAGACTGGAACTGGTCTCTGACTCTCCTGGCCCAGACTCTTTAGCTTTTGTAATCACATGAGCCTACGATTTATAATAAATGTCTTTGTATATATTATAGAACTATTCGATAATACAAATACATTAATAGAAGTTTTGTTATACATTATCAAAACTAGTAATAGATCTCTGTTATCTAATATCTGTATGATATATTTAGTATATATTGAAAGCAAACTATAACATGTGTTTGTGTATCTATCTATTCATCTATTGGTATTGCTTTTTTTCTAGGGAACCTTTATTTGCTGTTTGTTTTTTTATTTGATTAAAAAAATGTAGCATTTTGATTGATTTTCATTCACAAGGCATCTAATATCCCAATTAAGAATTCTGTTTCTTAATGACCTTTCCACACTGCAGAGACTGAATAAGTTTAGTCAACTCGCTATAAATAACACTAACCATATTCTCATCAGAGCAGAAACATAAGAAGAATTAAGTATATTAAAATACAGTGTATCACTGTAGGCCACAGAAGCACTTTTAGTGAATTTGTGAGGAAAAATTATTTCAATAAAAAGGCTAAGATACTTCCCATTTTTTCTCTCATTTGCTCATGAGTGTGTGGTCAAATTCCCAGAGGCTACATGTTACGTGATATCACAATGTGTTAAAAAAAAGAAAAAACACAAATTACTGTGAGGGCCATTATTTTCAATGAAACAAATTAGTACTTACTTAAACAATTTCCAGTTTTAATTTTTCTTTATGCCAAGTATTGACAGACATCATAGAGTCAAAAGTCTTTGATGTCTTCAGCATCTTTTTTAATGTAAAGGCACTGAGACTAAAATGGCCAAAATCCTATCCCTCTATTCAAGGATTCTTCCAAACACAAGGGTAGCTGTGACATAAGGATTTCCATAGAATCCTTATGTCTTGAGGCAACATTAACCAGTTCCAATTGTTTTATTTTTATTGTGTTTACATGTTCTGGTAATTGCACTAGTACCTTCCCCACTGTTACATCCTGGCATATTCGAAGGGTTAGTCTTTTTGTCTCCTTCTCATGCAGTCGTTCAGATAATCAACTCACAAGGTTTTAGTGAACTTTGACTGTATGCCTTGTTTGATGGTGCCAGTTACCAATTCATTACCTCAGAGCTCTGAAGTGAACAGTCATTCTTTGCTCTGAGATTGCAAGAGCTTTGCTCTCAAAGTGTTTCTCCCTTACAGCTATTGTTGTGCCATGGTGAGTATGGGAAAGAGGAGAGACTTGATAGAAGGAAGGACACTTCTATTCCTGGTTGAGTTTGCTTTTATGTTTTTCCCCTCACTGGTACTGCATGGGGCAGTTGTGTGTGTGTGCTGCACATAGAGTTCCTTGGTGTACTTGCTGTCCCAGCCCTGGCCTGACAGTCATCTTGTGGCCACCTGCTGACCACCTACATGAAGTAGGTAGCACATCCCAAGTCTCCTGCCATCTGCTGCATGGAGTATGTGCTGTGCTTCTCTGGTAGATGTGGACCAGCTCCAACCTGAGCGACCAACCAGCTTCTCCATCATGCAACACGCCACATCCACGCCTTGTTTCAGAAGGATGATGAATAATGTCCCTGCCCCTTCCTTGCTTGGTTCCTTGGTTATTACTTGGGTCCCCTTTGCAACTTTAAAGTTTTACCCTCTTATGGGCAATAATTCTTTGTATTACACTTGTTAAATTTACCTGGTGGTTTCTCTCTTCTACTTGGTATCTGAATAAATGAACTGCTTCCTAAGAAAGCATTGTCTTTCTGAAAGAGGATAGACTTTTATAAATGATTCTGTTACATATTATTCAAAATTTGTATAAAAGCAATGTAAAATGAAGGGCCAGAATGAGAAAATTGGAAACTGCAAACCAGTGGTGGCAAGTGAGGCTATGATGAGGATGGGGTACAGGGTCTGTCACATCAGGGAGTGGCTTCGGAGCAGAAGTGAGAGTAATGTGAGCAAAGCCCTTTGGAGCAAAGTCATGGGAAGACAGGAGTTCCTAGTAGAGATGCTGAAGTTTCTCCATCTACCTTCAATGAATGCTAGAGAAGAACTAGCTTAATGAAAATACTATGTTAGTGCACTGAAATGTAAACAAACACGCACACACAACATGTATATAAAGGAGTTTAAGAATAAGGTACAGACAACTATGAATCATTGATTATTTTCTTGGTTAACAATTAATCTGATTTCCTAAGTTAATGTTATTCCTGCAAGTGTAGCTTACAGATAAAATATTCATTACTGCAATAAATCCACGGGGCATTGCTTATTCATCCATATGTTAGACTTTGGTCCTTATGAATTTGTGACCATTTTCTTTGGCTATTATTTAAGTAGAAACTGCCATTATTATAAATACTTGCTACTTTTCTCTCTATTCCTTATTGAACTGCAATATGAAGTATATGGTTTTTAATTTTTTTTTTTTGTACTAGAGATCGAACTCACAACCTCGTGCTTGCCAGGCAGGCACTTGTGCCACTGAGCTAAATCCCCAGTTTTATAAATACCATGATGCTGTTAATTTGTAGGGCTCAAAGAGGATCTATTTTTTAAAAAGCCAATAACGTGTATTTGTTTACTAAGTTTTACTATTTAATTGATGTTTCTTAGGTCAATAGTATTCATGTACTCCTTAATAAAAATACAAATCTAAGGCATATTCATTGCATAATATTTAGAAACTATACATAAAGATAAAGAAGACAGTTAGAGCCTCAGAAACGCACTGTTTAGGTTTTGATATCATTTGTGCATGTTTGTGTTTTGATATCATTTATGCATGTTTGTGTTTTGATATCATTTGTGCATGCATTTTGAATACCCGCACAGCGAAGTGTATTTAAGATAAACATACATTTTATAAACGAGTGTAATATTTATATCCGAAATGTTTTGCGTAAATATATTATAAATAGCTTCCATGAAATCTTTTTAATATAATTCTTAATTACTACATAATTGTTCATGGAACTGATTAATCATAATTTTATAAATTGCTTGTTATTGAATATTTAAAGTCCCTCCATTTTTCTCTATTTCAAGCAGTGTGATCATGAGATGAGTATCTTATTGAATTGTATCTTTGTAAACTTTCATATATTTATGTAGTACACATTTGTAAACTTGGAATTGCCATATCAGAGGGTATATATCTCAATGTGTTTTTGTTCTTATTGCCAAATTGCACTCCAGAAATTATACTTTCTTAAAGATAATATGAACATATAAATTTTTCTCTACTGTCTTCAATGATCTATTTGTGACCTTGTTTCTCAAGAACATTGTAAAGAACATTGATAAGGCCACATTAATGAAATTATGTTAAGTAAAAGTTCTTGCATTATGTATGTGAATACAGACATTTTTTATAAAGCCTTAAGTTACCCAAAGCACATCTAAACACTGCTAAACTCTTATTAGAGAGTTGAGTGATTACTCATAAGGCACCAGAACCACAGTAATAAACAATAAGAGAAGCAGTTATTCTAGTATTTTCAGACTTAAAAGTTCAGGGCCCATTAGTCTGGGAGACTCTGGTCCTAATTTATGAAGTTAGTAAGAATTCAGTGTTGTGCTGGAGAGGTAGCTCAACTGTACAGTGCCTGCCTGGCAAGCGCAAGGTCCTGAGTTTGATTCCCAGTACAAAAAACAAAAACAAAAACAAAAACAAATTAGAAAAATAACAATATGCAATATAACAACCATTATTAAATGCCTATCATCTTGTTTTGAAATCCTATATTGCCATTGTTTATTTTTGTTGTTGTTGCCATCGTTTTGCTTTTGTTGTTTTTAGTTTGTTTGCATCTTGATTATTGTTTTTTTTTTTTTCTCTTTAAAATTAAAAAAAAAAAGAATTAAGTGTTGTGTGTGTTTTGGGTGCTGGAGGTCTTATGTCAAACAGGCAGCCCTGTCCCTGGAACCCACTGTGTAAATTCCCACTCTGTCTGGCAGTAGGCAGGAGGATTTAGAGGGCTTTTTGGTGTGAATCCTTGCTTCTTCCTTTCTGGAGCTGGGCAGTTAATGCATTCTTACTCTGTAGCACTCAGAGCAGCTAGGGCTATCAGGCTATTGACATAAGGCCATTTAACAGAAACATTCTATAGAAATGAGTTATCAGCACTAACTTTCATTATCATTTAACTGGCTTTGAATGACTTTGAAATGCTGAAATGGTTTGGGTAAAATTTTATTTTGTGGCTTTTTCTGATGGTCAAATTGATAAGATCTACAAATGAATGTAGTTTTCTCATCACATTTCCTTCATAATAAAATCATTATAGTTTAAAAGTGCAGCTGGCTGGAAATTCCTTTATGCTATTAATGGTAAATATCATAATATATAATTGAAACGTGACCCAAAATATATTCTGCTCCAGACTTTATTTTATATGGAAGAAAATGGCTATTAGAAAGCAAATCGTCATCTAGACACCCCTATTTTAAAACTGATAATCAGAAATCATAATTGATCTAAATTTGTGAAGGTAATTGAAATCTACTATTGCCATAATACATTACTGAAGAAATTATTATAGCGGTGGAGAAATAGGTCACAAGCCTGTGAATAAGCTGAAGCCCAGTAACATTAAATAACTTATCTCAGGTCCTAGCTAGGAGGAGTCATGTGTTCTGCTATGCAATGGAAAGTCTGAAAGATGTCTTGCTGATCAGCTATTGGCTTTAGGATGTGACTCTTAACCAAGAATAGAAACATCCTGTTTCTGTAAATTGGGTTAGGCTCCAAAATATCCTATTATGGAAAAGACATTTTTTTCCCAAAGTACATATGGACAATTTATTTTATTAATCTGCCATCTGTCAGAATTACTGAGAAAAAAACCCCAAAACAAAACAAAACAAAAATGAATTTCAGCTTACAAGAAAAGATGAGAACTGGGAAACTGAAGTAAACATCAGTTACTACTGTTATCCTGCAGAAATGCTGTACGTGAATTGTGTTAAAATGTTATACAAAATCTTCATGGTGGCTCCTGTTGACCATGACTTGAACATGTTGTTTGGGTTACATGAACTCTTCAGACCAGCATTCGTTGAATGTTTAATATGTCATGGCTATAAATCGTTATGTTTTTAAGAACAAATATGGAGGATGGATTAATTATACATTTTTTCAGGAAGAGAGAGTTAGTTGTACCCTCTGTTAAATTGGGTTCTGAAACTCAGCATCTCATACATTGTGGTTAAAATGACATCATAGGTGTTATAGATTAAAAACTGGTGGTCAATTTAACACTAGCTGAATTACATCAGCAGAGTGTTGAGTAAAGATGGCCCACCTGAAGAAAGTTACCAGCATAAACAGAGATGTGGAGAAGAAGAGCAAGGCGTTGTAGGTTCTTTCAAGAGTTGGTGTTTTGAGCTGATGGTTCTCCTGGAGGAGACCGTCATGCTGGCTTCCCCAATATGGATTCTGCCATTATCATTGGAGGAGCTTGGGACCTCCTCAATGAGACTGGCTGTGGTTCACCTTGGGGGAGCTCTGCTCCTCACATTGTGCATTGCTTCCTGGCTCTGGAGGGGAAGATGTGTGCTGGAGAAGCTTATCACGCTGGGCTTCCTGGCCTGTGCTCTACTGTTCTCATCGTTGGAGGAGTGCGGGACCTCATTGCCGCTGAGAATGGCTGTGGTACTCTTCAGGGCAGCCCCGCTCCTTATTTTGAGCATGACTTCTTAGCTCCCATGCAGAACCCTCAACCCACTGCACAGCTCCTTCACCCTGCTGGCATAGACTTTTTAGTTCTGCCGCTGACCTTTGGCCTTCCCAGCACAGAACTGTAAAATAGACTGTTGTGAGTCCTTATTGTGGGCTCTTAGATTTCCAGTTGGATTTGTGGGAGGCATTGTCATGCATTTTGGGTCTTTAGCTGGACTCTTGCAGGACATTGCTGTGGGATACAGGCCCTTGGCTGAATATCTTGAGTCTTAGTGTTGTGGATAGATTTTTCTGCACTTTCTTGTGTTTAACTCTGGGTGACTATTATAAAACAGTATTACACATCCTGTGTCCTTTATGCAGTTGTTCTCCCTATAACCCCTGACTACAACAATTGGAGAAAAACTTTAAAAATAAAATTTTTGTTGTCCCTTTAGTGTGATAAGCAAGTAATTACATTTTTGTTCCAGTTTCCTTGGTCAGTGTCCACTAGGACACCAGAACAACTGTTTGTTTTTCTGGCAATGTTCTGGGACTCACATAGAGTGCAGTGTGGTTTCAAAGTCCCATTTTTCTAGTTGGTCACTGCTTGACTTTGGTCTGCAATCCAGAGTCTTGGGCTGTATACGTCCTTTGCCTTCTAGTGACAGATACACTCTTGAGTCCTTGTTCAGTTCAAGGGGGTGGATGAATTTAGGGATTTCAAGTTTAGGGGTTGGCAACCCTAGAAGAGAATAAGAACTGTTAAAGAATTGGGGTCAAAATAACAGATGTGATGCATTAGGCCGTCATACACTCAAGTTAGAGTTTCAGAAAAGTTTAAATCTAGCCATCACATTTCCTCTACAAAATACCCCTTCTCCCCAAACTCAGGTCCAAGTGGTTAGTGCATGGTGCAAGGTCCCATAACTTCCAGAAATAATGATCTTGTAATGGAAAATGAGAAATGATTCTCTGTCTGCGATAATATTGTGGTTAAGTCAAAGAATGCATATTTTCCATGTGCATCAGACCAATAGGATATTATTTTGTGTGCTTTATATATTTAGAAGTCCTTTTCTGTTTTATAAAGGTAGAGAATTTTGGGAATGAGACATGGGTTTCAGTCAGACTACCTGGTCTGTCACATGACTTGTGTAGTGCCTTGATCTCTTAATGACTAAGATAACAACTTTTTAATGAGTTAATGCACGTGTGTACTTTGTGCAGTGTCTGTTACCTAGTAAGGATTTACTTTACTTCCTTACTTGATTGATATCTTCCTATACTGTGTTCTGGAAGTCATGGTTTTTGAGTAAATATTAATATTCATAATGGATTGGTATCCTTTGCTGTTATATATTCCTTTTGGCTTAAAAATCTATTTATCTCCATTATTCGTAATGTCATTTCAGGTTCCTATATGATAGTGGACTCTTCAATTCATGACCCTGGAGAAAAAGCTCGACTTCAACTGCCTACCATGAAGGAGAATGACACTCACTGTGTTGATTTCAGTTACCTGTTGTACAGCCAGAAAGGGTTGAACCCTGGCACGTTGAACATACTCGTTAGGGTGAACAAAGGACCTCTTGCTAATCCAATTTGGAATGTGACTGGATTCACAGGTAGAGACTGGCTTCGGGCTGAGCTAGCAGTAAGCACCTTTTGGCCCAATGAATATCAGGTAATCATCTGTGCTTTTCTGTTTTATGCTTTGATGTGTTGGATCTTGCTGTGAATGGGATACTCAGTAAGGGGGAACTCACCCGTATGATCTTGGCAACCTGTATCCTTGAAGAGGACTTGGATTACACTGTCATACACCCTTCAAAAATACACCCTGCAGAAAACAGTAGGTTCAGGTTCAAACATTGTTGATTGTTTGGCAGAGAGCTACTTAATAAGAGACATAGTCCTGTGGCTTTTTTTGGGAAGAAATAATCTTTTTAAAATTTTGACTATAATATTTAGATTGCATTGGCTTACTGATTTATGGAAAGTAACATTTGTGAAAAGAGATGAAATGGTGCTTCATGGAATAGGTTACCTTTAAGAGGAGGTAGTTTCATTAACATATTTTTGACAATTAACAGAGCATAAAAATAAGTAAATCAAAAAAGGCAAGTTGCCTACAATAATTTGTATTGTTTTACTCCAAATAGACTTAATCAATTATGATTAAAGTAGACAGTGAATAACATCAATACGTACTTTATGTTTGTATGTCTGCATTTATGTGGTTTAACAGAAAAGTACATATGACATTCAATTCCTGGAAACTAAATTTTTTTTTTATAAAAGCTCATCTTTTGTTAGACCTTGCAATTTAAACATTTAATATACTTATTTGTAGCTTATTATGCATCCTGATATAGTCCATTTATGTAAAAGCATATTTTGTGATCACCAGTGGTAGTATATATAAAGTAATTACTGACTCATTCTTGCTTTTTAAAAATGAGCTGTTTTTTCAGGTTAGACTTGCCGTTCTTTTGCCAAGAGAGAAGAACATTGCTTTGTGTCTCTCACTTTTCCCTCAGGGGATTTTTCTGTATTACTAGTCTGTTGCATCACAGGCATGGTTTCACAGTTAAGGTTCCCAGTTTTGGGTTATGTGTCTATGGAGATCTCGGAGAATTTTCATCAGGCACTAGTTTATTGTGTTGTTCCTCAGCAGATCGTTGGTTTTCTTCAGTTTGGGGGTTTCCCCAGGCTTCCTTGGCCTGCAGCTTTGGGAGGGCTACATATATGGTGGGGTGGTGGTGTATGTGCCAGGCTGATGGGAGAGGAAAGGCTGCACCCTCAGAGGGCTCAGGACTTCAGGGGGCAGAGAGCTGTCACCTCAGACTTCTGCAACGCCTCATCCAGTTTTCTCATTTCACACCAATCTGTCATTGGAGCATAACCTAAGGCTGGGAGGAAGAAGCTCCAATTCAGCAGCATAAAACCATCAACACATTCAGCCTCCATAAAACAAATTAAAGGCCTGGGTAACAGGTTAATCTTAACAAAATCCTCACACATGCAGGTTCAAGGTTCGGACCCCTTCTATTGAACCATGGTTGCTGTTTGCTTCCTTTGTAGTTTGCTGTTCTTTAAGGAATCAAACTCTTAGTTGTTTCTTAAAAACAAAGAGGTAGATTTAGGTAAGTAATACACCTTTGCCCTACTTATTTGCCTTCATAACTAAGAAATGGCATGTGTATCATTTTTTCCCTCACCCTTTAAAGACCTCACGTTGAATCACTGATATTAATAAAATTTCTCGTGGCACAAGTTATTGCAGTGTTAGTTTAGTGTTGAGTTATGGCACCTCAGACTGCATGAATAGTTCTTTGTTTAAGATCATTTTGAATGACAAAGTGCTGTAGGTTACCGGTGCCAGTGGCATACTGAAGTAAGCAGCACAAAGCTGGTTTGTGTGAATTTCAAACTGACCAGGGAGATACTCTTTTTGGAAATGTCTTGTCAGAGAAAAACAAACAAACAAACAAGCCACCTAAATATGTCCATCCTGAAGGTAAATGTGTTATTGTTGAATATTAAAACTTGATCCAGTCTGTTTCTTCATTGAACAGTCTGTTTCTGTGTATCTCTCTTTTTTTTTTTTTTTTTTTTTTTTTTTTTTTTTTTTTTTTTTTTTTTTTTTTTTTTTTTTTTTTTTTTTTTTTTTTTTTTTTTTTTTTTTTTTTTTTTTTGTACCAAGAATTGAACTCATGATCTTGTGTTTGCCAGGCAGGTGCTATGCCGCTGAGCTCTATGCCCAGCCCAACTTTTATGTATCCTTTAACCTGCAAAACTTAACCAATAAGAGCAAACAACAGAGTGTTTGTTATTCATGTGGTTAGTGCTCAATAAATTATTTGGTGTTCTCATCAGTTCGATCATTAAGATATCTAATTGTACCTGTGCATCAAGTATCACATAGTGTACAGTATATTTATATAACTTTTCTGTCGTTAGGAAATGCAACAAAAATACATTATTGATAACTTTCAAAAACAAATATCAAGCTTTTGGTAAGTGATGGTCTACAGGGAAAATGTGTTGAGAGGTGATATAAGTGCTGATAGCCTCTGTTTAAATAACGAGATCCTCATCTGTGTTTAGTACCAGATATCTGGGCCAGTTTTGAAATTCCCTATGAGAAATTTGGAGACTTGATTTCTATTTTTGTATGAGAAGAGGACCAGCTCATATCTATACAATGCTCTTGTCTGACTTGTCTTACACAGGGGCAAATTTATTATTCAAAATTTCTGTGTCTCCGACCAACTTTCACCCAAGTAATTGGTTAATGTTTTCATGTAAGGAGATATAGAAAATTTTAACAAAAGAAATTTAAAAAGAACATGATGTTTTCCTAAGGGGAGAAGTAGTAATACCATTAAAAATAGATTTGACCCCCATAAACCATCTCATTGTTAATAGAACCTTTATATTAGACTTGCCAGGATGAATTATTTCAGATTGTGTACAAACTTAAGCAATTAATTAATCAATCCATGTTATTTCAATATTTGGTATTACACACTTTCTTCAACTTTGTTTTTAACATGGTTTATGGAAATGTGTTCTTCATGGTTGGTTCAACTCATGAATGGATAAAAGTACTGGCTGGGTAGAAGGCGGATTGTATTATTATTATTTTTTTCATTCAAGCCACTATTAGACTGTAGAATGCCAAAGATTATATACTTTCTACAATCAATTTTCGGCCAGTAATTATGTTAATACACTATCATACAAGATACTGTTTCTTGCCTATGAATTAAAAATAATAGATGTCTTTTCAGTATACAAATAATAGAAATTATTACTACATTGATTTGTAATGGTTGCAAGATACATCATGTGTTTTTATAGGCCTTATGTTTGTACCATAGGTTCCTAAATTAATTGGCTATGTAGAAATAAAAGGGAAAAACAAGTCCTTACAAGGCGGCATCTCAGTGTTACTTTGTAACTGGAGATCTGCACACCTCTAATAGTGTGATTTTCTGCACTCTGGAAATGTGACCTGTCTGGTATGCATAAAGCTAAATTCTACTTTGGGATTAAATTCATTAGTTTCTTACTGAACAGTGAGGTTCTTACTAAATGAGGCAGACAGACAACATACATAACTTACAAAACTATTAGTGGAAACCTAATCTACTGTTTTCCATTAACCGGGTGCACATCATTAATCACAAAAATGATGCGTGATGAAAACTACAGGGGTTTGGCCAGAAATTAGAAAGTGACCGTGTAACAGAAAGTGCCTTTTTCTTGCCTAAATCACCAAGAAACAAACACTGATCTTTTGCAATCCATTTTCTGAATATGTTTCGTTGGTTTGAGAAGATGTAAGAACTGGACAGGTATGAGCCTTTCTGATTTTGCCAGCTTATTGAAGGGTTGTACTAGGATATCTTCTTGTGCTATTCTGGCAGTAGAAAGATTGCTACACTCTGGGGATACTGCTGGCCTAGGGTCTAAAAAGCCTGGGACTTGAACCAAGTGAATGTGTACCTGAATAAAAAGCCCCTAAAAAATGGATCTGGAAGCATAGGCACACAGTGTAGGAAGAGTGCTCACGAGCCGAGCCATCCTGCAGTGGGGAAGAGCAGATGTCACACCTCTCTTAGTGTTCGCAGGACCTCATTCATCTTTGTGAAGCCTCACCTCTCAAAGGAAGGTGGCACGATTATTTTTTTCTAGTTGTATCTTTGTTTTCCCTGTTTTTTTTTTTTTTTTTTTTTTTTTTTTTGGTGGTACTGAAGATTAAACCCAGAGCCTTTGCGTTGTTCTACAACCCAACCACACCCCCCCCTCCTTTGTTTTAGTTTTTATTTAGAGACAATGTCTTGCTAAATCATTAAATTTCCCAGGTTGGGCTCAAACTTGTGTTCTCTTTGCCTCAGCCTCCTGGAATGCGGGGATTCCAGGAATACGCTCTATACCCAGCTTGCTAAGTGCATGCTGTCACTTGTTCATTAATAGGCATTGTATGTGGCTCTGGCTCATGACCACAAGCGTCTGTGTTGTAGATATTCTTCCATCTTGGCAAGACTCCCTTCTGTCTTACTTAGCACATTTCTTTTCACAGGTAGGGATGGCCGTGTGGCATGGTTCTGGTTAATGAGTCAGAAAGACAGTCATCCAGGGGAATTTAAAGAAAAGTTCATCTATCTGATGAACAAAAGAGAGCGAAGTTGTTGCATGAGATTGTGGCGCTCCTGGTACTACTTCAGGCATCAACACACTGCTCCTGGGTGACAGATGTGATGTGTATGACAGAACTTAAAGCACGTGTGTCTTTATTAATGAAGTAATTAAGAATCTCAAATCCAGGTGGAAACAGGATGTGAACCTGTACGCTTGAAAAGGTTAATAGGTGGCAAGACAGTGGGCTCAGGACTGAAGGGTGTAGAAAGTGGAGGAGCCACGATGAGGTGTACCATGTTCAGGACACAGGGCTGGGTGTCACCCTCATTTGTTTTCATATTTGATCAAGTGCTAAGTTTTCCTTTTTTTAATGGTACATAATGAACACATTCATCATGGGAAGTTGGTTCACATACATAACACTTCTTCTTTTTTTTTTTTTTTTTTTGGTCCCTGTATTGGGTGATATACTATGTACCCCCAAGTCCTCATATACTTTTGATGGGGCTGAGTTATTGGTTTGTTGTCTGGCATGGGGATTGGCAATGTGAGTGCTGCACCCACCCAGGGGTAGAACTGACATACAGTGTAAGGGAAGGCGGGTCTTCCTCTTGCACTTCCGCCTGGCCTGTCTCACGCACGCACGCACGCTCTCTCTCTCTCTCTCTGGAGCACGCTTGCGGCTTGCGGCTGCCATAAATGGCAGCCCCGCCATGCCATGCTTCCTTGGAGCCAACTAAGTACAGACTGAAACTCCTAAGAAACTGTAAGAAATAAACCTTTCCTTCCCTAATTTTGGGAATCAGGTATTTTGTCTTGGCAATGAGTGAAAAGTAACTAAGACAGTCCCCTACTGTTCTTGTTCTGCACTATGCCTTCCAACTCTTGGTACCCTTCTTAGTGGCAAAAGGTTTATTTCTATTCTTCTGTTGATTTTTTTTCACCATCTTCTCTTCCTCCTCTCTCTCCTCCTCCTTCAATCTCTTTGCCCCCTTGCCATTTGAAAAAGATTTGTGTCCTTCCTATTACCCATCTTCTATATATTTCTTATCTTTGTAGATGGACCCGGATTGCTCCCCTATGTTCCTCTTTAGTGATACAGCCTAGCTTTAAGAAGTGTGTCACACCACTGATTTCTGTGGTCAGCCACTTATTCCATGGGTTTATTTTACTTATGGCAACAGTGATTGTGTAAGTATGGTCACCGTGACTCATTTTTACCCTGGCAAAAATTTATCTTTGTTTTTATAGGCTGTTTACAAAGTATTCTTTTGCTGCTGCTTCTTAATCTTTACAATTCTCTTAGCTCCATTTTAAGTACTCCAAATGGGCTTGGAAAGACTCAGGAGCTATTATAGTCACTGTCTTTTAATTTTTGTTTTTGTTTGAACTTACAGCTCTGTGAGTGTGACTTCTCCCTGCTTCCTGAGAGCGATTTGATTTTATTGCAATCATCTGCCCTGCTTTGACATTAAACTCCATGTTGATCCATTGATGAAATTTATGGTCGTGTAAACAAATGAGCACTAAGTTCTGCTGCTCCACAAAATAATAATTGTATGTACATGGCAGATGTCACCTGTCACTCTTCAGTCATACCTGTGTTTATTTGTGGCAGCAGGGGCAGGTGGTCCTTCATTGTTGGTTTTGAAACATACTTCCATGAAATTAATACAATTTCCACTTCATTTTCGATTAAAATCTTGAGCATTAAGGAGAAAGATGCATTGCTGGTCCAATTTATGACTCATTTTCTTAATTTTGATTGTCCACAGGTAGAATAATATGTATAGATGCTACATAAAGTAATGGGGGAATTACTGATCCTTTGTCGACCAAACTTGATTTCAGTTCAGCTTACTGGGACTGAGTTACTGCAATTCTTATTTCTTGTTTTCCATGTATTGTTATTAATTACCTAGCAGATATATATTGGGGCAGTTTTCACAGAGCAATATAAAAATGTATCCAAACACACAAATTTGAGAACCATTTTCTTCTACCAGGTTTCAGGAGATTTCTCACAAATGCTATACCCTATGTTAATGCAGTACCATATTGTATAAGAAAAATAAAGTCAGCTATTTCAAATGAACTCTTTCTTCAGTTATTTTGTCTGCTGACTTTGATAGTTAAATAGAGTTACTCTTTTAGGGCTTTCTCACGTAAGTTAAATTTCTGTTTGACCACTTTTTCTATTCTCAGAGATTGATTTTTGTTTATTTTAGTTTGCATGCAGTATATGAACAAAACAGTGGTTGCTTAAGGGGAAAAAATGAGTGAGATTGTGTTTTTGTCTAAAATTCAGCTTTTAGGACTGGAGATATTGCTCAGTGGTAGAAAGGATGGCTACCTATTGTGAAGCCCTGGGTTTAACCCTGAGTTCTGAAAAAAATCAAAGTCTAACAATAAAATCTTACTTTCATTTTTTGTGATTTATTTTTCATTTTAAACACATACTAGAACAGTAAACATATGTGACTATCGATTCTAGTATAAGCATTTCAATTACGAGAGTTTAATAGGAAGAATATATTAAATAACAGACATGTATGTTGTCTATCTCCTTTGTATGTTAGATATTATGCGGAATCTATTCTACTGTATTAAGCTTAGATTATAAAAGCAAACTTTGGACTATAGCATTGGTATAATTTAGTGGACACTTTATACTAGTTAATATTAGCTGTCCTGATTTTCATTTTTAAATTTGTTTTGCTTTGTTTTGTTTTTTTGAGACAGGATCTTGTTGTGTGGTTCAGGCTGGCCTTGAACTTACTGTGTAACCCACGTGGGCCTGAAACCCTCAGCAATTCTCTGCCTCAGCCTCCGGAGTGTTGAGTTTATAGGTATGTGCCACCATGCCTGGCCTACCTGTCTTGATTTTCAAAGTATGTTTTGTAAACTTTCCACATAAAACTAGCTGCTGCATGTTATTTCTGCTTTAAGTTATATATAACCCTTGTACTCACCACTGATATTTCCTGATGAGAATTGAATTCTTAATATTCTTCGAATGAACTTCTAAAAAATCATTTTGGGCTGCCTAGAAGCAGTAAATCAATTCTTATTTTACATTTAAAAATAAGGTCATAAATTTACAGCAACAAATAATTCAGTAAAATAAGGAATGAAAAATTTCTAACACTTACAGAAAAAAAGTTTGTTTTGAATCTCAATATTTTCAGATGCAACAGCACAAATACAATACTTAGGGAAGGGTACAATGCTTCTGACTTGGCTTGAAATTTGGTAATATAACGTGTACAATAGGATGTATGTGGTTTAATAAATAAGAGGATGAATTCCTGTGTTAGACATTTAGTTGTTGTTTATTTTGTTTCCTTGTTTTTCCTTTTTTTGTTTCTTCCTGTTCTTTGTCTTGTGGGGGAATCATCATAAGCAGAATGATAAATACATAACCAAATCGCTATTTGTTGATTGTGTATCTTATATTATTCATTGTGGCATGCTGCATGACAACAAGAAGTAAAGAACAAAATAGAGGTTCTTTGGTATTTTAGGTGAAGTTTTGTACCAAATGTTATGTGATCTGCATTCAATATCAGATCACTTGGTCATGTCTTTCATGTTCGGAGAGTGACAGTGTTGTAGGATGTTTTGAGTTTCAGGCCCTGTGGTATGGTATGATACCAGTTTACTCATTATGCATGTCTTTTGAGATAACCTAGCACAGAAGATGTGGAATCATCTCCTAGCATTTAAGGGAAGAGAAATACCTAAGTTCAAATACAGAACTCCAGAATAACCCAAGAGCAATAAGCCAGCTTCTGCCTTCTCTCCGAAGATCTGTTTTGACTGATTCATTATTTACTTATTTATTTACCATTCCAGAATTATTTATTGAGCAAGCTAATCCATATCAAGGCTCATTCTTTCTTAGTGCTATATAAGGTTCCAGGTTTCTGTTCTTCCTGAATTCTACATTAGAAGGTAGAGCAAGGAAGAGGAAGAAACAAAGAAAAAGAAATAAATGATAAAGAGATCAGAATGCAAAAGACACTAAACAGACAAAATAGTAAAATGTTATTGTTACAGCAAGTTGCTCTGAGGAACTGGTTGAGGAGGTGACTGTCAACTGGAGAGCTGAATGAAGGAGAAGACTAGGAATGCAAAATCAGAGAAATGCAGTAGCTCCTGACGGAAGCCCACCTATGGAAGGCCTTATCTCTGGAAAATTTGCCATGTAGAGGAAAAGAAAAAGACTCAGTAGTAAATAGTTATCTTTTTCTTCTAGTTAGGTGGGAGTTTCACAATCCAAGAAGACAGTGAAAACTTTTAGGATTTTTATCCTATTTATTCATTTGTGGTCTCCTTTTTAATCTTTTTTACTACTTACTCTATTTGCAGTCCCGATTGTGTCCCATCTTAATAACAGTCACGGATTCCTAATTGTTTTCCCTTGCCTTAAACCCTATCATAAATCAGTTGTTTTCCTGGGTCATTAATTTGCTGAAGTTAAGTTCCTAACATCCTGCTAATGTTTCCTTTACAATCAAATCTTAGTCATTATTTGAACTTCTTTGTAATTTAGCTTTTATCAATTGCTTTAGTCTGTTTACTTGTATTTTTTACAGGCATTCTCTGCTTTGGTCAAAATGCATCAATTTTATTTTGGAAAATTTGGGCACTTTTTTATTATTATTAATTTACACCTGACATGTCTACCTCCAGAAATGCCTGTATTTGTCTTTTTTGTCTTTGTTTCCTTGTCCAGGTTGTTTATCCCTTAAGACCCAATAGCATGCCAACTTTTTCCATGAAACCTCCTACCCAGAACACCTCAGCATTTGATGTTGTCTCTGTGCTTGCATGTGTGTCATGAAAACTGAGAATTTCACTTACTGTAGTTTAGAGCGATTTATGTCTTCTACCACTAAATTGGTTCTAGATCCTGTTTTAAATGTCAAGGTAGATGATAAAAGAAATTTAAAATATGGTGCTGTATATTTAAGAATGTACCTGACAAATTAAAAAGAACTAGTCTTCCTAATAGCGTTATGTAATCACTAGGAAAAACTGTGACTTTTTTCTTTTTGAAGACTAAGGGAAGGAAGGTAAGTGGCTTATTTAAGGTCATATTGCTACCAGCAGCTAGACTGCAGCTAAGTCTCCTGTCTGTTATGAAATACTAGTCCCTGTCTACTGTGTAAAATAAATTGATCATGATTTCCCATTCTTGGTGTCAGAAGAAAATCTGGCTTACTGTTTACATTTTTAGTGATGATACAAGACTAAGGTTGTAATTATTTTAACCCCGTACAGTTTCTCGGGAAATTGCCTTTTTAACATTAGATGTTATTTCTTTTGAATTGTTGAGTGGGTTTATGGATTGTCTAAGGATTGAGTGTATCAAGTGACCTGATGAGGAACAGCTCTGAAGTTTTGTGAACTCCGTTTCAGTGCACTTTCATAAACAGGTAGAGTTCTTCCTTCTTGCTTAGTATTGATTTGAACGCAAGGGAGAAAGAAACAAAAATAATATGAAAATATGTTCCTACTTTAATTGAGAAAATATAAAATCCAGTAAGGCAGTTTCTCATGTATTGGTAATTCCTGACAATAGGTGACAGTGAAATGGACTTTGATTATACAGTTATCTTTTTAAAATTTTCATCAGTCCATTTTGCCATACACATCACTTAGACTCCCTATGTGGAACTGCTGCAGGGTAATCACACAGCTTAATTCTTTTCTTCAACCCCTTCCCATCGCCTCCCCTTCTCCATCCCCTTCCCATTTGAAAATACCTATCTCCCTACTTTCCTTTATCTTTTATTTTGCCCTTTATTTATATTTTGAGTATCTCATATAAATGAAACTAATTATTTTTAATTGCATGTAGGCATGAAAATGCCATAATCAAACAATGGGTAGGAAAAGTCTTTTGGTGAAGATAAAATGTCTAATTTGGCAACCTTGAATTGCTGCTTAATTAAAGATCCAAAGTAGCAAAGCAAACAGGTCTATGCTCCTGCTTAGAGGAATGTCGTGCTGGCTGTGGGGTGTGCAGAGAAAAATTGGATTGGGTGTAGGGTATGCAGAGGAATATCGGACTGGGTGTGGGGTGTACAGAGGAATATCGGACTGGGTGTGCATAGGACTATCGGGTTGGCCGTGGGGAGTGCAGAGGAATAGCGGACTGGCCGTGGGGTATGCAGAGGAATAGCAGGCTAACTGTGGGGTGTGTAGAGATGAGTGACAAGGCATAGATAGACTCTCAAGTGGGCAGGAGTAAGCTTGATCTCCTTTGTAAGCAGGTGCAGTCGTGCTGCCTTGACAAAAAGGTAGGCTTTTGAAATATAGAGGGATAGTAGATCACATGTGTTTGGTTGGGCCCTATGCGTCGAAGCTCACAACTCCAGGTTGGATGACTTGTCTATTTATTTTGAGTCTCAAGTGCACCTGCATCACTCAGAAGAGGTTACTCAGCAGTGCAGGGTAATGATGGGGGTGGTTTACAGCGGACCTTCTTAGGACCGAGCTCAGCAGATCCGAGGTTTGCCCTTGCTCCGCATCTGCTGGCGATGCAGAAGTGACTCACACCCCATCTGCTCAGAAAAGACTCCTGAAGTCCTGGCATTCAACACTTTTGAATGCTGACCTGTGGAGGGCAGAACACAGTTCTGTTACTTGCTGCTAGACAGAGATTGATTCGTTATGAAAGGTAGTAAGATTTTGGCTGACAAACCCATGGTTAAAAAAAGGTTCTATTCAAGGATTCTTTGTCTGTCAATAGAATTCTGTTCAGTTAAGCTTATTCTTTGTGCTGGGATCACTAGGGAACTTTCCTTTATTATAAAAGATGAAGGACACCCAGGCGATGCTCTTCTCCATCTGCCTGTTAAGTCCTTAATCTCCTACACCTGCCTGGCTTCCAAGTCAGGACATGTTCTGTGTCACATACACTGTGCCATTAAGGGGCGTGCTGCTCCCCAAGATTTCCTGGAAAATCAAGTGGGTTGCTGTTCACAAATGGAGCTGCCCGATTTAATGTAGCCCAGTTAGCAACTGGCATTCACTGGCTCTGCAAGCTGGAGTGCCCCATCGATGGGCAGCAGGAAGCTCCTTGTTTGTGTGGAGTGTTCCTTCCTGCAGGGCTTCTAACCTGGAGAATTGTCAGTGCACGGCTTTTGTGAGCCCATAAAAGGTCCTCTCTGGCAGTTTTCTTATTGCCATTTGCAGCTCAGTTTGGAGCCAGTTGCATTATTTAGTCATGGCCCTCCACTTCAAGATATGGAGGTTTAAGTGAGTTTGTTTCTGGATCTTCCTCAGTCAGGATTCTTTCTTGGAAGAGGGTCAAGCAGAGAATACAGGAGGCAAAGTTAATCCACTGCTTCTTAGTTATCACTCCACTCACTGAAAGTCAGTGGCCTGCTGTGTCAAGAGGTTATGCCCTGAATTGAATTTCAGTCTTGAAACCCACTGAAGTTCAGAAAGAGCTCCTGTTACAGAAACAATTCTCTTGTCTCAGTCACAGAAACCTCCTCATAACTCATTGCTACACCCAGTAAGACCATGTATCTCTCTCTGCTGCTTTATGGAGTGACTGGAAGCAGATATAAAGGAGGGACAGCCCATCTGTCCTGTGTGCAAAGGCCTGGTCATCTGTAACTAACCTAGGCAATCATTAAACAAGATAGAGTTACTCTCTAGGCTTAAAAAAGAAAAAAAGAAAAGAAAAGTTTTTCATTGTACAGCATTTTTACATCTCTCAGGAGATAGGATATAATTGTATGTTGCTGATTTATTTTTATGTATTTATTTATTTATTTTTTTTGTGGCACTGGAGATTGAACTCGCAACCTTGTGCCTGCTAGATAGGTTCTTAAGTCACTGAGCCAAACTCCCGGCCCTAGTTTTTTGAGGCAGGGTCACACTATGTAGCTCAGGCTGACCTTGAGCTCACATTGTAGCCCAAGCCAACCTGGAACTCACAACGCTCCTCCTACCTCAGCCTCCCAAGTGCTGGGATTATAGGCGTGCGCCACTACGCCCGGTTTCGTTGCTGATTTCTAGAAGTGAAGACTAAAAAGTTTTATTTTCTGATTTCAAACTCATTGCCACCATTCAATAGTAGATAATGGAAGTTTCTGAAACCACTGTATTGATTGGAGGGGATAAACTGGTATCAGTCTGAGAGTGGGAAAGTTTTTGTAGTGTTAGTTGTTAGTTATTAACATTAAAAGGAGGAGAGAGATGTGTATGTTAATCTGGAAGGAATCATTTTGAAAATACAAAGTAGGGTGACTTGGGACATTTTGTGACAATCCGGTCATGCAAGTGTTCTTTCATTCCCGAGTGTTATCAAAGTGCTTTTCTTTGTTAGGACACTCGTGATGTAACAGAGGCTGGAGGCAATAGGTCCTGTGAGAAGAGGGCCACAGTGCTCCATGTGGCTGTCACCTTGCACATGGAGAGTTGAAGCTGCCATGTCTGGTTTCAGATACTTCTGTCCTGTTGCCATGGTCCTGGAAGACTTCTGCCTCTGCCTAACCTCTGGACTCTTCAACCTTCTCTACCTTCTGTCCTGACCCGGAGGCTGCACTTACACTCCAAGCTTTACCTCTCCCCCTGACCCCTGTTAGGAAAGAATCTTGTCCTTGCACCAGGGGCTAGGAGAGCTCAGGAGTCAAATGCCTGTGTCCTAATCTTTAATTAGAGTAGTTTTTAAAAAATAGACAGGGAGTGTTCAATGGATTCGACTTTATGAGAAGTTAACAAAGAATCAAGGCTTTTCACCTTTTGAACTATGAAACTCTTGCGTAGCGAGATTGTCATTTATAGCCTGTTCACCTAGTATTTTCTGACTATTGAGTGATGAGACATTTAATAGGGAATAGCAGCCCCATCATTTTTAGTGCCCCAAATTATAGCATTATTTGTTTAAAAGTGACATATAACTATCCTCACAATAATGTGCTTTCTCCTGCATTTTTCTTCCTTTTTCTTGCCTCCACACAGACATATATGTGCCCACTTGTAGCCAGCTGTCTCTCTCCACACGGGGAAAGGTTGCTTCCAGCTGGAACCGTGCACACATTCCTCCCAGAATCACTCCTTCGCAGCCAGTCTTCCTCAGAGGGCGTCTCACCTTCCGTCTCTACCCCTGCAAATTGCTCTTTCAATCCTTGGACGCTTCATTTTCATTCCGTCCGTACATCTGAAAGTTACTGTCTCTAGATAGAGGCATCTCTAAGTTTCCTTGCCTCTTTATTTCCTTTGATTTCCAAGTGACATTTGTGACAGAATGGGGCCCTCGTTTCCTTCCTTGGACCCCAAAGCCCATATTTTCCTTAAATCTAAATACTCTCCTCCCAGAAAAACAATCCCACATCTTCCTTCTTTCTCATTCCTCTTCATGTAAACAGGTCTAACTATTTAGTCAGTGTTGTTTATAAATATTTAGTATTAAATACTAAAATATTTTATGAGCGTTTGACTATGCATGAGATGTAAAGAATAACAACATACATGCGTGCATACATAAATCTGCTTAACTAACTAGGGGATTAGCTCTGTGGTGGGATATTTGTCTAATGTGTCCAGGGCCCTGGATTTGATCCTTAGCACCACAAAACAAACAAACAAACAAACAAACAACACATGCAGACACACACACACAAAACATGCACACACACACACACACATACACACACATACACACACTCACCTTAAATAATCTCACCAGATTCTCCTGGAGGTCCTTCTACATTAACCTTCCCTGTATCCCAAGGAAAACTGCTTTCTGAATTTTGTGTTTAACATTTCCTTCCTTTTTCCTTGTTTAAGAACAGGTGTTTTAAGTTATATATGTTTAAAATATGCTCTAAATGATACTGAGTTTTGTGGATATTTTATTTTGCAACTTGATACCTCTTTCCCCCATTACATCCATGCTTTCTATGTAGCCGCTATTCTCTTTCACTGACTACAGTATTATATTATTGAATAAGGTAAAGTTAATTATTCAGTTTTCTGCCTACCAGTATGGTGTTGTTTCTCAGTTTCTAATTGATACATAAAAAATGTTGCTATGAGCCTCCTGGGTCTGCGTAGAGTATTGCTAAGTAGCGATACTGCTGAGTGGTGTGGTGCATGTACTTCACTTAATGACCCAAGTTGTTTGCCAACATGGTGGAGTCATTGGGATTGTAACCTGCACTATGTGCTTTCACTGTTAAATGTTCTCATAAGCCCTGGGATGTGTGCATTTTGATATCCCCTCTCCTTGGGTAAAGGCAAAATTGGGGTCAAAATTTGAATTTCTCTGATTATTGCAATTGCTCTAACACTGACATTCTGCACATTCTCAAATGCTTATTTCTGTTTATACTTTTTCCAGGTTTCCTTTTATGGGCAAAAATCCATTTTTCTATTGGTTTATCTGCTTCTTATCAATTGGTTGGCTTTCTCGATATTGATGAATCATTTGATATAATATCTATACTTCTTAGCTGGTGCTTATTTTTCTACTTTTCTTATAGTTCCTTGGACAAAATATTTTAATTTTAATATTGATGATTTTATTGATTTTACATTTACGGATTAAAAAAACATGTATCATGGTTAGGAAGCCCTTCTTACTCTTGAAATTATTTTATTCTGTATTTCTTTTAAAAGTGCTTCTGAGTTCCCTTTCAACTTTAAAGACCTTGGGATTGCTTTTATGTCTGGTGTGAATAAGGCTTTTATGATAATCCCCCATAGTGCTAGATTTAAGCGTTCTCCCTTAGTCTCACTTACTAATTCTTTCTCTCTGTCTCTGCCTGTCTCTCTCTGTGTGTCTTTGTCTCTGTCTGTCTGTCTCTGTGTGTCTCTCTGTGTGCATGCATATGTATGAAAACCTGAGAAATATTTTCTTCTTTCTTCCTAGCTGTTGGACAAAAATTTCCATGTTGATGTATGTCATGTAACACTCATCAAATCCAAAAAGAATCCCTTTTCTCATACTTTCTCAGATGTCATCAACATCTAATTGGTCTCACTCTCTCCCTCCTTGGGAACTAAACACAGGGCCTCATGTTTGCTAGGTAAACTTGATCCTGCTGTACTCCATGAGTAGTCCTAAATGGTTTCTGAATGATTTCAAAATATTTCCTTTGAAATAAATTTGTATTTTGGACCTCTATGGTGTTCAGGTAGTCTTGCATTTCAGTCTTGAGGACACCATGTTAGTGTTTCTCTTGCTACAATCAGACTCTAATTCTGTGATGTCGCAGTGCATTTTTAACTCCTTCTTGCTCCTAAACTGAGTTATCTTCCTGGGCTCTTCCTAGTTCTCATATCTAACCTCAGCTCTGCTTTATAATCACGTCTTCCACTACAACATCTCCCTTCTAAATTAGTTTCTCTTTAAATTGTCTTGTGGCTTTCATTTGTATTTGTTATCTCCTTCCATTGTATCCACTGTTCTATTTCTTGGTAAATCTGATCAACTCCATCTTGTTATTTTGCTCTTCATGTGTCAATGAGTTGTAATGTCCCTGAATATTTTTGTTGGACTACAAGTATGGATTCTTATATTACCTTATATTTACTATGTGGAGGACCACCGAGATGGCTTCCCCTGAAAGAAGACCATTTTTTCCCACTTCAGTTCATCTTTTCCCTACTTCCATGTACTGATATGTACAGAGCTGACTAGGAAAATGCTCTCCTCCCTCAGCTGGCTTTAAGCAATGCCGATGTGTCTAGGTGCAGATGTGTAGCCTTTGAAGCAAAGTGATGGGTTTGTGATGTCCCACCTATAGCTTCCTATTACTGTGAGCTACAGGGAGAGACACCCTCAGCTGGGATTGAGCTTCAAGAAAGAGGCAGCGAGGTCCCGGGGCAGTAAGGCCCAGACTTCAGAGCTGAAGCAGCAGACCCAAAACACAAGATACTTCCACAAAGTGTGTTATGCAGATTCCTCCAAACTTAGAGGCTACTTGTTACTAGAATCCAGTACTCTTTCTGCATAGCTCTGCGTATTGCAGAGGTGCCATTGTGCCTCCTACCTAGCCCAGCTCACAGCACTCAGGTGTGTCCCACCATTCTCACAGTCACTCCATTCTTCATGAATGAAGCAAACCCATTTGGGTCCTGGGTCAGGGGCTTTGTTCCCATTAGCCATTGTTCTGACTGGACTTAGGACCCTCTTGGCTCCCCACAACTGCAGATTTGTCTTTGTCTCTTTATTCTCGCTGTGGATTGCTCTGGAAATGACAGATTGGAATTTACCTGCAAAAATTCCAATAACTTTTCCCTGGGATTACAATTTATAAACTCCTCTGAACTGTTACTAGTCCAGATAGACGTCTAGATGCAACTATCATAGCACCTACCACATAATACATGATAAATATTGATGCATGGATTAAAGGAAGGATATGAATTTTATCCAATATAATTATATTTGAGTTCTCCTGGGTGAATTAGTATTTGGTTGGGAAGTGAGAGTTAAAAAATTTTCTTGAGTTTTTAATGTGAAAAATGAATCATTTGAGTTTTCTGCAGGAAAGTTGACAGATGTTATATTTTTCCGAAAAAACACAATTTTCAACCTGCATGTAGACTGTTTTTCTTGCTGAATTAATTGTATTTTTGTGTTAAGTTTTCTTTTCTGCAACTTTTTTTAAACTTTCTCAGTCAGAACTAACTATCCTCACTCTTTTCACTTTCTAGCAAATTTGTTTTTTCCTCCTCTTGTTTTCATTTTCTGTGAACTGGCAAAGTTATAGTAGAAAATGTCCCGACTTTTCAAGAAAGACATTTTATGGTCTTTTTGTGGAAAAAGAGGTAACTTTAAATCCTCTCAGCTAATTATATGGAAGATGAATCCAAAAGTGGTGATTCATGTAAAGTAGAAAAACAAAGTCAAAGGGAAAAGCTGGCTTAAGATTTTATTAGTTGCCTTTATTTCAAGAAGTAACTGGTTTGCACTAAATTTCCCCGAGTGAGTCAGGAAAGTCACAACTTGGTAAAAGGAGTTCTTCAAAAATCTATTGAAAATCCTATCAATTCTTTGTGCCACCCTTTTCCAATTTCATCCTTAAGTCTTTGTTGTAGCAATCAAGAAGAGGACACTCCAAACACAAGTAGAAACAAGGACTGGTTTCGTCCTCAAAAACAATGCCATTTAGAAAAGAAATACAGAAACAGCAAAGGAGGAACAAGAGAAACTGACATTTAACTTACCTTTTTGAGCAGTGCTATCCAATAATCCATTCCTTAAAGTGCTATGACTTTAGACAGATTTGCTTCTTGCTTGCTAATCCGAAGGGCTTTAATGATTATTTTATATAATTCCCAACTGTAGCTACTTTTTAAAAACTACAAAATTTATGCATATCTTACACTGAAAATATCTTAATGACCCAAGATTTCCATTAAACTTGTTCAGAATTACTTGTTTAATATATTTCATAACTAAATAATGTTTTCCCTTATACCAAAAGGTGCTTTGTGTATTTTATGTTTTGTTTTGTTTTTATCATTTACATGTATGGAAATTACTTGTTCTGTGTGAGACAAGGACTCCTGAGTAGTAAAGAAAATTAAAATATGATGGAGGAGGAGCTTCACCTGCTGTGAAATGCTGCAGTGGTATTAACTGGAAAGGTTGTGTTTCTCCTTCTTCACTTTGGTTTTGCTTTGCCACATTCTGTGAAAAATGCTCTTCCCTTAACCCTAGCTTACTGGGGAAAAGCAGAAGCAATGGTGCCACTTCCTTAGTCTTTCTAAGTAAGCCATGGACAAAAATATGAACCCCCAGTAGCATAATGTTTGTGCTCCAGAACTGCCTAAGGCATGGGTTGTGACAAGGTCCTCTGTGCTGCATTTTCTTCTGCCTACAGTGCACCTTTTGTCTTCTTATGTTAAACTTCCTCCTGTTTCAGTAGGTCTCCAGAATTCAGATAATTCCTTTTTTTTTTTTTTTTTTTTTTTTTTGCGGCACCGGGGATTGAACTCACAACCTCGCGCCTGCCAGGGCAGGTGCTTAAGGCACTGAGCCAAACTCCCGGCCCTGGTTTTTTTTTGAGGCAGGGTCGCACTATGTAGCTCAGGCCGGCCTTACGCTCGCGTTGTAGCCTAAGCCGGCCTCGAACCCACAACGCTCCGCCTACCTCAGCCTCCCGAGTGCTGGGATTAAAGGCGTGCGCCACCACGCCCGGCTCAGAATTCAGATAATTCTTAAACAGAGTTGCAATCAGCTCTTGGAATTGCAATCATGGTGGCAATCTTATGCTCTTTATATTCTATGCAAAAATAGTACTAATGTTTTAAAGAAAATTTTTTCACCCTAGAACAATGCATTTTCATGGAGTAAAATTGATTAATGGATCTCTATGCCACAGCTTTAACTTTGGTCTTTTAGTTTAAGATAGTCATTATAACATCTTGAGGTAGCAAACTAAGTCATTTCTGCTTAAAGGATATATAGTTTACTATAGTAATACGACAGTATTAGACCACATTAAGTCACTTTATTACAAAAGTAATCCAGACAGGGACATGGAAGAAAACTGTTTAGAAATCTAATACAGCTACTACACTAATAAAAATGATCCCCAACTGTTTATTCTCTGGCCTGGTCTTCAGCTGTGGAGACACCATTACATAGATTGTTCGGCATGCTCCAATGGATATTCTGTAGCATGTTCGAAATCTTGTCCACTAAGAATAGCAGATAACAAAGAGGACCAGATTCTGAATGAGCTACAGAGTAATCTACCTGCAGCAGACAAAGTAATAAATGCAAGTCATCTTATTTTAGTTTAAGTAGATGTAGAACATAAATCATTGTGATAATATCCTTATCCTAAAAGGAAGAATAAAGTAATACAATCTTCCAACAGTGGAAATAGGCTGTCTAGTTATCAGAGGATATACTAGCAAGGGTGAGTCTCTAACTCTACAGTAAGATCTTAGTAGTTCATTTAGTAGTTCTGAGAGACACCGTGTATTTAAAAAATTAAATATATTAAAACTATTTAAAATGAAAAAAATGAAGATACTCTGTTGCCTGAAATCATACTGTATTTTTGGGTTTAATATTTTTCTGAATTTCTTATGCACTATCTTGCATTTTAAGATAATAGTTAATTGCAAAATTTAACTGTAATACAGTAAATACCTTCACCTGTTATTTTAAAGACATTAAAAGTGTTGAAAAATACTACTTTTTTCTGTGTACCTTGCACCAAACATCAGGGCATTTGAGCAAACTGAAAGGAACATTTCTGCTGATAAGATCTGGAGTACCAATGTGAGTGAAAACATTATTCTGGGGAAAAATGGAATTATGTTGCTAAAACTTTGCAGTTTGAAAAACTGATATATACCATCCATTAAGGCATTCATTTGTTTACCCAACAAATATTTTCTAAAAGTCTTCTTCATGCAAGACACTATTTTTCCAAATTACAATGTACCAGAAAATAATAGAAGAGAATTATTTCTCTGCAGAGGAGATTTTGTTAAGGTTAATGGTGAAGATAGCAAGCAGCTAATATGTTAAGGAAGACTGAAAAGCAGTAAGAGCTATGGAAAAGAGAGTAAAGCAGGACAGGGAGTGGGACTGGGCTCTGTTGAAAAAGAGACAGGTTGTAATTTCAAATTGAAGAGTTGGTGGGGAATCCATTGAGATGATCCGTGAGCACAGGGGACGACAGAGCAAGGGATGTCCACTAAGGGAGCACTTCTGGTCACGGAGCAGCCTGGGCAGAGGCCTTGTGTGTGACCAGGGAGGCCAGGTCAGGAGCAGCAAGAGCAGCATTAGGGGGAGGGGGCAGGGCAAGAGGAGAGGGAGTGAGGCCAGGGAAGGAGTTGGGTCAGGTCACTTAGAAACTTACGCCAGGTAGGACTTTGTTTTATTCAGAGAGGTCAAGAATGTCTTTGGAGGAGAGAGGCTTGATCGCATTTGATTTCAATGATGCTAATGGTTTTTATGCTCTTCATAGCATACTCTAAAAGGATGCAAGTTGAAACATGTTTTTTTCTGCAAATATTTACCGTTGTAGGCAATGTGCAAATGCTACAGTGTAACCTATTGGCCATGTAATGGATTTCTGGGTGACTACAGGATCCTGAAGTTTAAGAATTGCTGGTTCTGTATATTTCTTGTTTTTAGAATTTAGAAAACTTATCTTTTAAGAATCACATTCTCTGAAACAATCAGCTTAATTTGTAGCTATGGAAACTAACTTGAAAGATTACCACCTTGGTTTGCAAGGGCTAGGACTAGAGCTTAGGTCATTTGACCTTGAATGATAAAAACAACAACCGGAAGTAGCTACTCATATCCAATTTGAACTTAGTGTTCTACTTATTTTATTCCAATCAAAGCCCATTTTTTCTACTTAGATTACATTGGTATATCTTTTATACCTTTCTTGGACAGGATGTCAGTGCATCATTACCTTTACTGTGGAGTCTCTCTTTTTAATTACTATGTAAAAATTAATCCTGCTTTTTCCTCCTAAGAACCAATTCTTCATAATTCTTGCTTTATGCTTAAGAGATCCTTATAATCAGTCCTGCCCTAAAGATTTTGGATTCTCTAGCAGAGGGTGGAAAATTCAGACTGGCAGGCCAAGTGTAGCCTGTGGCCTGTTTTTGAAAATCCTGTGGTACATTCAGTATTGGTTTTTACAGTTTTACACAGTTGGGGAAAATAAGAAGAGATGAATAATATTTCATAACACATACCATGTATAAGAAGTAATTTGAGTGTTAATAAAGTTTTGTTGGCACATGGCCGTGTTCAGCCCTGGACTTCCTGTCCACGCTTCTGTGCTTGTGATAGAGTCATGGCACAGCAGAAAACTACGAAGACCTAGATGGTTTCTATCAGTTCGTTCAGAAAAGTTTTGCTAGCAGCTCTCCTAGAGCAATGCCTCTTCATTGTGCATGCATTGCTTGTTCTTCTCTACAAAAGGATAGGCTTGAGTCATTTGTAGCAGAATGGGAGCATAAGGTTAAGGGAAATACATTAGATACACAGGCTTAAATATTCTTCTTATATGACAAATCCAAAGAATAAATAAAGAGCAAAATAAAAGCTAGATAATAGGAAACAGAGGGAGAGATCTTTTCTGAATGAGAAGGGGACCAAGGGATGGAGAGGGAGGGAGGGAGGAGAGGAGAAGTAGATGAATAAAGGAATGAAGATATGTTACATACATGCACCAACTCCCTATGATGAACGTAATCATTTTGTATCGCAAACATGACTTAATTTTTAAAAAATGTCCCTAGCCTCCCTCCCAGAGATTCTATTTTACTTGTATGTGATGGAGTCTGACACTGTGTTCTGTTTCCAGTGTTGCAGATACTACAAGGATGTAGACTAAATGCATTGCCTTGAAGTGGGCTGATTTGAACTTTTTGAATATTTTGGCTTATCTTCCCTCATGCTTTGGTAATTAATCAGTGTTGGAGGAGGCAGGTCAAAGGAATTGCTTTTGAATGAAGCTGAGCAAACCTAGTCCCAGCCAATTGAATCTTTGAAACATATGCTGATCATGTTTTATGCATTCAGCATATGCCTAAATGTATTTTAGCATGAAAATGCTCTTTCCCTTTTTTCCTACATAAAGTGTTTGTTTCCATTTGTTTTTCCTGTATAGTTTTATTGCATAGTGAATCTCAAATGCAAACTAATCAGATAGTTAACTTGTGACAGAGAATCAAATACTACTAACTTCAGGATTTCCTTACGAATGAGGGCATCCCATATGCAGCTGTGTACTCTTTGTGTGTGTCATTATTTATTTCTTGTTTCTACACAAATGTTGTTTTTCTTTCCATGCTAAGAAATTTGCCCAGGGGCTGCTATGTGCCTAGAAAGCTTTCTTCTGCTGGACTCATCCTCACCCTTACAAATATATCTTTTAATGATTGTGGCTGTATTCCTGTTGTAGTCAGGAGTTGCAAGGAGAACAATAACATACAGGACACCAAATTTATAATACTTTTTTATGATGGTCACCCAGAGTTAAACACAAGAAAGTGCAGGAAATCTTTGCACAAAACAAAAGACCCAGAATATTCAGCTAAGGGCCTGGATCCCACAGCAGTATCCTGCATGAGTCCAGCTGAAGACCCAGAGCCCATGACCGTGCCTTCCACAAGTCCAACTGGCGGTCTAGAGCCCACGACAAGGACTCATGCCAGCGTGTCTTATGATTCTGCACTGGGAAGGCCCAAAGGTCAGCGGTGGAAACTGGAAAGTCTATGCCAGCGGGGTGAAGGAGCTGTGCCAGTAGGTCGAGAGTTCTACACTGGAGCCAAGAAATCACGCTCAAAGTAAGGATCGGGGCTGCCCTGAAAAGTACCACAACCATCCTCAGCAGCAATGAGGTCCCGAGCTCCTCTGATGATGATGACACTTGAGTACATATCAGGAAGCCCAGTGTGACAAGCTTCTCCTGGAGATTAAACAGCAAACATCTTCCCTTCTGGAGTCAGGAAGTAATGTTCAATGTGAGGACCAGAGCTCCTCCAGAGTGAACCACAGTCACTCTTAGTGACAAGGACCCAAACTCCTCCAATGATAATGTCTGAATTCATATCAGGGGACCCAGCATGACAAGCTCCTCTAGGAGAACCAGTGGCTCAAAACAGCAGCACTTAGGAAAATCCACAATGCCACACTCTTTCTCTCCACATCTCTATTTATGCTGGCAACTTTGCTCAGGTGGGTCTTCTACACTCAGTGCCATGCCAATTTAATTCATCTGGTGTTAGGTTGACCACCAATTTTTAACCCATAAAAGTTCCCAAGTCTGTCTTTTTGAGTTGATCAGCCCTCTGTCATTTACTTATGCTTACAAAATTATAATTATTTCTGCATTCACTGTATTTAATAAAGTATTTGAATTTTGGATGAAACAGCTTTATATGTATTATGTTTCCACTTAGCATGTCTTTGGCAAAAATTAGGTGCCTAGACAATGTGATATGTAGCTGACTCTTAAAATTTTGTTAGTTATAGCTGATACATTTCATGTTAATTTCAAATGTAACCTCTGTCTTCCAAAATGAGAAATGAAATGCAATGAGCTTTTCTTTTTTCCCCAAAAGCATGATGTGAGAAATTAACTTAACTAAACCAAGTTTATGAAATACTGGCAGACATTTGTAGAATTCACTAATTACAGAAGAAGAAGCTAGATTCCGTGAAACACAAGAGGATACCAAAGAAGAATCAGTTTAGTAATTCAAGTGGCAGAAGAGAAATAGTGATCACAAAGCATTTCTACTTCGGGGTGCACTGGATAGAAAGACACAAGGAGACCAATTTCTTTACAGACCAACTAAGAGAAGTGGCGAGCTGAATACCATCCCGAGGGAAGGCTGTCATTTAACAGTAATAGACATCTTGGAAAGATTGATAGCACCAGGGTGAGGAATGACATAGGGACCTGTGCATAGCAGTCATAGCACACATTTATGGATTTCTTTTTTTTTTGAAAGAATATTTGCTTATATAATTTAACGAAAATCACAAAACTACGTTTAAGGAATGTGGTTAGACATTCATCTATCTAATGGAAAGTTTCCATTGCCCTAATGGGAAACATGTAACATGGTAGAGAATGAGAAGCCCACAAAAAGCAAGAATTGAGAGGAAAAAAAAAAATCAACCCCAGTGGCTCTAAGTGCAAAGTCTCCATCTTGCTGAGACATCGGGCAGGCTTTCCTCAGGGTCTTTCAAGGGTGTTGTGCTCCGCTTGTGCCCATCTGATCGCAGTGTGTGAGCAGGATTCTGAGCCTGCCTTTTGTTTGTATGTCTGCCTTGTGCTTTTCCCTCATAAGTTGTCTGTACTGGGAAGTCGCAGAAAGATTATTAAAATGAATTCTGTTTCAGTCAGTGTGGCTACCTCCTCTTTCCTCACTTAGCTTGATTATATTGCTATTATTTAAGCGTAGTGGACATAGCAAGCATTAACTCAGGTAATTCCTGGAAAAAATATTTTAATGTGGTATACTGCTATGGAAAAGATCTGGACTTTCTGTTCTCTTAAATTTTATAAGGAGGTTACTTCAGTGTAAGATAGGCTGGTAAAGAATGTTTGATAATTTTGGTAGGGTTACAGAAGTTACAGTTCAGTGAAGCACTAGGTTAGTGATTATTTTGTAACGGCTATCCTATATGATCATAATTGCTATGGCTTGGATGTTTTTCTAACTTGAAATGTTGCCAATGTAGTCGCATTAAAGAATTAGGAACTTTCAGAGATGATTAGATAATGAGGACTCTTCTGATGGGGTTAAGGCTCTTACAAAAGGGCCTAGCTTGCCCCTCCACTTTTCACCATAAAACATTGTTCCTCCTTTCTGAAGATGAAACCACAGATCACTGTCTTGGAATCAGAGACCAGTCTTCATCCACAACAAAAGGTGCACAGCCTACAGATCTTCCAATTCCTCACTTTGGGATACCAAGAAAGAAAGAAAGAAAGAGAGAGAGAGAGAGAGAGAGAGAGAGAGAGAGAGAGAGAGAGAGAGGGGGGGAGAGGGAGAGAGGGAGGGAGGGAGGAAGAAAGGAAAGAAAGAAAGAAAGAAAGAAAGAAAGAAAGAAAGAAAGAAAGAAAGAAAAGAAAGAAAAAAAGCAAGAAAGAAACTTCTCCTTCATATGTTTTACCCAGTCTCAGATATTTTTTTCTGTAGAAGAATAAAGAAAAGTCAGAACAATCGTTACCTCTTCACACTGTCTACTGACATCCTTACTTGTGTTACCTGCATCGATTTGAATAACATTTAGCTGAAGTGAAATATTGCAGTGTCTGTTTTAGAAAGAAGGAAACTGAAAGGTTTGGTGAAGTTTTCTCACTCAGGGTTACAAAGCCAGTGAACATCAGATGGGTGTTAAAGCCTACATTGTCTCACTCCAGTGGTGATTCGTGGACCAGTAGGAAGAGTCTGTGGACTTAACAAAGGATTTCAGAATTTCTTCTCCAAGATAGGAATGCTTTTAGGTGTTAGGATAAAAATATTAACTAAATACAGCTGTTACCTTAGAGTATCTTCCTGTCTCGTAGCCAATATGTAATAGTTAACAAAGAATTACATCAAAATTCCAATGCCACCATGGATGTACTGTGGCAGTGTCCCCAGTAATACATCTGAGGATTTCCTGTCTTTTAAGATTGGCAAAGGAACAATTCACAGGGCAGCGACGGCAACCGTTTATAGAGATTGAGTAGCAGACTGCCACCCAAACTCAGTTATTTATCACGGAGTGCCAACACTGCAATTAAACCTGAATACTGAGTTTTTAGTTTAGAAGAAATAACTCATGCGTCAATATCTTTTGTTTTAAAAGAAAAACAACAACACGTGTGCCATAGGTTTGCTACCACTGTCATGGCGCATACATCTGCAGTCTGTCCTTAACAGACATTGCATGCCTTGTTTTTGGAAAAAAAGAGAAAGTCTAGGACAGAGAAAATACCATGCAAGTTCATAAAGTTGTAAAAGAGATGTTTTGGGAATATATTTCCTGGTGTCTAGAAGATAGAGAAATCAAATATAAAATAATATTTGAAATAGATACCAAAAGGATGTGACATGCTAAATTTCATGTATAAATTTTTACTTTTGATGAAATCAAAATTAGAATATCAGTGACTTTGTACTTGATATATTCAAAACTATTCTGGTGTTTACTTAGGCCAGCATATTTCAAGGTTTTGTTTATAAATACATTTGGTTGTTTATTCAAAATTAATATTAAAAGGTTTATGTTTAGAATATGTGGCATACTTTCCATGAGAAATGTATTGGTTATAATCATCAATTGAAAACAATTATTTAATACTTGTATAAGAATTACTAGTACTTATTTTTATTTTTTCTGTGATAAAAATATTTTCCTTTGTGTATTCTGCACTGATTTTTGAAAGTTTGTGAAGTATCTAGTGATTATATGGACACTTCACAAACAGTTCATTTAATGCAGATAGTTTTTTTTCCTAGTGATTTATTAGTGACCATTGATATCTGCTACAGAGTGCCCTGTTTGTCCTTCCCTTTCTGAGAGTGGTATTCTTTTTCTTTTTCTTGATATATTGCATTAGCGTGAACCTCTAAAGCCATAGATTTCTCACAAGTGATCAAAAGTATTAGAGAACCTTGCCCTCTATTTGCAACAAGAATAATTAAAAATAAATACCTATCAAACCATAACCCCTTCCATGACTGATTATCATTGATTTAGTGGCTTAGATGACCAGATTTATGGTCTTGCATTTCCACTGTCAGATATGTGATGTGGATTAAAATCAAGGTGCTGGCAGGGGTGTTTCTTCCAGAGGCTGTGGGTGGGGGTCAGTTTCCTTGTCTTTTCTGGTTGCAGGGGGTTAGGTGTCCCCTTCATCAGCTTGTGCCCCCTTCTATCCTCCATCCCTCTGTAAACTATCCTGTGATCACTCACCTCTGACTCTTCTCCGTCTCAAACTTTTAAAGAGTTTTAGTTACATTTGACCGACCTGGAAAACCCAGATTTTTCTCTTCTAGTAAGGACAATCTTATTGGCAATCTTATTTCCCCTTTGCCATCCAACAACCTTCTCTAGAAATTAGTTTATAGACTTCTTTCAGGGAACACTTATTCTGCCTACTACATTTAACTTCTATTTTCAGTTTCTTATTTGTGAGCCTGTTGTGAACATTAAATCAAAAGGCAAAAGTGTATGAAATGTTTTTTCCAATGTCTGGCATATAATAGGAATTCAGTAAGTAGTATTTACTATTGTTTGTTATTTCCTGTATTGCATTTCTTAGCACACCTTTAATTTCTTGCTCATTGTGCTTTATATTTCTAAAATTGATTGTCAGAGGTTTTCTCTGGTGATTAAGTGTTTCGATGTGTTGCTTCTACACTGCCATAAGCTCATAAGCATAAATTTAACTCAGTTAGGAATGTGGAGCACTTAAAGGAATTAAGTTGCTTGTATGTAGAATCCTAAGATCCTTCCAGTTCTCTATCCTAGAGTCTAGGGCTCCTTTTCCCTTCATTTCTACTCCAGTGTTTTGCAAACTTGGGCAGGAGTTACAATAGCTGGAGGTCTGGATAAACTCAGACATGGGGCTCCATCTTTAGTAAGGATCAAAATTTACTTTCTAACAAGTTTCTAGTGGTACTGGCAGTGTGGTTCTGGGACTGCATTTTGAGAACTATGGTAATAGAAATACCTATGATGAAAATGGTATTACTTTGAGATTCTTCTTACATGTACTGAGTGTATCTTGGACATTTAGCTCACTGAATACTACAAGGATTTGAGTAGTGATGGAAAGGAGCAATTTTTAATATAAATACATAGGCATTTCTTAAAATCAGGAATATAATTCTGCCCTCAGAAGTAGTGTAAATTGAAATGATGCATACTCTTGCCTTAGAGAGCTGAATCTGTGCCTTTCTAGCCAAGGAAGAGTATCCCAAGATTACACAGAAGTTTTGGTTATTTTCTGTCTTCCCAATTGATTTAGCAGGCTGTTTAGCAATTCCGAAAATCATAAAATGGAATGATTCTCCATTTGATTGTGTTACTGCTTCACAAATCTAGTGTCTTTTAATAATACTGTCTTGAAGTTACTAAATATAGTGCCATTATGTTACAGCATGACATTTATGCAGTATGAAGATACTTCATTTTATATAGTGCGTGAAAAATAAAATGTTAAATTAATATTGTTGGATATATCCCTGGAATTTGCCTTGAATTATAGCCTTATAAAATACCTAACAATTTGTGTCATGTTTAAATGCAGATTGCTTTGATATGGAGACCTAGAATAAGTTTCTAAAACTTGTTTCATCTGCCTATGGTATATTAAGGTGTCATAAGTCAAATTTCTGTATTTATCTCTGTGAAAAGAGGCTGAAGCTTTAAAGGAGGAAAAAACAAGCCTAACAATGTCTCATTAAAAACTTTAAGTATGTTATTAAAAAGTATAGTCCTGCAGGACAAATTACTCTTTTTAAAAAGCATGATTTTGAAGAAAAGTTTAATGTCATTGCATTGATTGGACAATAATAGAAAACTGAATGCATTGTTCAAGTAATTTGATCTTTGGGTCATTTAAAGTATACAAATCTGACAATTAATTTCAATACTTTTGTACTAAGATAGGACTTAGAGTTTATAAATTGGATTTGTGACTCATTTCCTGAAAGAGACTCACATACAGTGAACTGTATTTGGTGTAACGTTAATGCTGATGGCAGTGTTGTAGTAGGATAATGTAATTGACATTTCATTATCTTGAAATACACATTACAGGTCATAAATCCTTGACATGAACAAGAATTTTCAGAACTTGGATTATATTTCACTGCTTTGTAAATGTTAGAGTGACTATCATTTACACGATGTTCTTAAAAATGACTGTGGAAAGGCTGTGTACCTTGGAAATAACTCTCAAAAGCTTTAGTGGATAGACTGGGATAGATTTCAGATCCCTGTGATACAGTGACATCACTGTGAGAAGCACTGGTTTAGGTCATGGGCCTGGTGCCCACCAGTGAGGGTAGGAGGAGTATGTCACTGAAGTGGGACTAGGTGGAAAGTGAATAAAAGGCCAATATATTGATGATATGAAAAAAGAAATTTCATCAGCCTGAGGACAACATGGCTCTAGAGAGAAAGATTTTACCTTTTAATCTAAAACTACTAAAGCAGTAACTGCCAATTTTCAAAGAATTGTCACTTTAAAGTTGTGTTTAACTAAATTATACATATTTAATATTATATATTTAATGTAACTAACTTTGAAATATGGAGGGGAGAATACTTCCAGAATATGAGGAAGACTAAAAGTCTTCTCCCTCAATGTGCTTATGAGGTAGTACAGTGCATTTTAATGTTTTGGTTTAAAAAATCTTTATTTGAGAGATAACTTACTTGAACTTCGAAGCATTGCAAAAAACTTTTTAAATGGGTCACAGGTAATGTATCTCATGGCATTTTCCACTATTTTATTTCTTACATATGTTTCCACATTTTAGAAAGTTCTGAAGGAATCACCATGGAAAGTCTAGGAGTCATTGAAACACAAAGAGAAAATTATTATTTGACAAAGTGTTTGCTACAAAATTTTACTAGTTGTAAATCTTTTTCAATGAATTGGAACAGTTTGGATGTATTTGTTTATTATCAATCCAAAGCATATAATTTATACTTTCAAAAAATTATAAATGGTCTAATATAAAGTTTAGAATTTAACATCTTAAAAAATGTGCACACCACCAAAAAATGAACCTTCAGTAACATGTATATTTATGAAAGAAATAAAGATAATCCCCAAATGACAACAACCAAAGATTATACAATGAAATCAAGGCTAGGTTTTATAGAAGGCAGAGTAATCAGGTGTCCAGAAGCAAGCTATCACAGAGCTAGAAATTTAAACGATGATATTTGCATTTAACACTTAGTGTATTTTGATAAGAAAGCTCTAGTAGAGTTTTAGGTGAAAAAAGCCATCTTACAGTGGATTGTTAAGCCAGTTGGAGTTGATAAAATACAGAAAGGAGATTGAGAATAGAAATTTGGATGAGGAGAGATTGTTTGGACCACATTCACAGGGTAATTATAACCAAATGAGGCTTTTCAAAATGTAAGAAACTACTGGAGCATATTTATAAAAAACAAATGGAAAGAAGCAAGTGCAAAAGGGAGTGGTAAAGGCAGAACAAATGATGATAAATGGAATGAGATCCAGGAAAGCAAATAATCAAAGGCATAACTTGGTCATGAAAAAGTGAGACCAGCTCATGTTCGAAGGGCAGTGGATAGTGAGTAGAAGTCGTGATGAACAAAATGTTCAGGTCTCTGACGAAAACAAGTAAGATCAGTAGAGTCTTTTTTTTTTTTTTTTTTTTTTTTTGACTAATCTTGATAAAGTTTGAGACAAGATCCTTCAGTATGTGGAGTCGAAGAATAGGGCTTACAAAGAGTCATGCTTATAGGTAAAATAGGAATTTAGATGTTCAAATATGGGGTGTAAAGTCGATAAAAATTTGGAAATCATTCTGAGATGGAAAGTAGAGAGTGAAGGAGTTTTTACTCATTGTGCCTGGGAGACCTTGCTTTGCTTATGCAAGATTAACTTGCTCCTCCTGGGCAAGGCTTTTCAAACACTGAACAACAGGCAGCACAGTTCTGCAATTCCAAATAGGAGAAACATAAATGAAGTGACCCTTAAGATGATCTCAGCTCATGGGCTGTTTGTAGTCTTCAGGTTTAGCACAGAAAATGAACCCTAAACAAATCCAGCATGTTCACTAAAGGGTGAAGACTGAGATGAGAGTTGAGGAGGGTAAGGCAGTAAGAATTTGTGGAACAGAGGACTGGGGTGAAAGAAGATAGCCAGAAAGGAAGAACCCTAGAGATTTGTAGAGTTCTTTCAAACTGCCATATAGATTAGGTAAAACCCCGCTGGAGAGAAGGAAGAGGGACAGAGAACAAGAGCTCCAGATAGCTGTGGAGGCCTCCTTTGATATTGGAGTGAATCTCTGCTTAATCTCACAGAGACAGGAGTGGGCCACTAGAAAGGGACAGGAAAATCATTCTCAAAATTCACACAGAGCTGGGACTAATTTATACTCCTAACATTTCGGGTGATGAGCCTTCATAATATGGAATATCTAGTAATGTGCTTGGAATGTTATCACCTGAATAGTGGGCTAAATCGCCTTTATTCTACAGGCTGCCCTGGACATACCTTATCAATAGTTACTATCAGTCCTTGAAATGATGTTAATGAATCATGAATAAGAGTGTGCCCCAGAAAACAAAACAAAAGCTACCACAGAAATCCCCTCCATGGTCTTTGAAGGAATACAACAAAATTCAGTAACAAACAATTTGAAATCTATAATGGTTAAATTCCAGTAAAAAATTACCTTACACACAAGGGAGGATAATATGAACTTCAGGAAGTGACAGCTGATAGAGTCAGCAGTGCTGTTAAATAGCTAAATATATGCAATGTGATCCAGAGACAGGAAAATCTGAGCATGATACACAAACAGATGGAAGATACAAAAATGAACCCAATGGAACTTCAGAGGATAGTTTGAGTTATTATGAAGTTATAGCAATATAAATTGTTGAACATGAAATAAAAACAGGAAAAAGGTGAAAAAAAGGATGAACAGAGCTTGGGTATCAGGTAGTCTTAACAAGTATGATTCAGATTTCACAAGATAAAAGAGAATAATAGAGTGTTTGGAAAATTTTTAGACAAATATTTTCTAAATTTCATGAAAATAATAAATTCATAAATCCAAGAGCACAATGAATTCCCAGTCAGGTAAATGTAAAGAAAACCACACCGTGTTAATGCATAAGACAGTGACTGAATACAGTGCTAGAGAGAAAAAATTAAAAGGCATCACAGGAAAAAAGCATAGCTGTGACTGCTTTCTGTAGCTGGGAGAGGTACATAACAGAGACACACATAGGAGCCCATTCTAATCCTGTGGTGGCATGAGATAGGTGGTGGCACACGAAGGGAGATTAACAATGGTGGGAATCTTCCGGGGGGATATGGAATGGGGATTTAGAAAGAAAGGGAAGGAGATGATGATAATGGGGAGAAGTATACAAAGGAGGAGGCATTTTCTGGTCCCTGAGGATTACTACATGTGATGAATGGGTTTACTTTTTCCCACGTTGGCTTGTGACATTTTGATGACAGAACTGGCTGAGATTCTCAAACAGTGACCAGGGTGAGCTCAGCAGATTCACATTGTTTGTTGTATTTGCACAAGGATGATTTTTAAAAAGGAGTTTTTAGCAGCATGTTTTTGTTTAAATTTAGGAAAGAGAAGATAGTAATCCTCCTTTCAGTATTATGAATAAAGGTATGGGTATGTAAGATAAGGGCTTTGTTTCATTCACCTTTATATTCTTACGGCATTGAGCAATGACAAGCCCACAAATTGAGACTTAAGATATTTAATGAACTTTTCCATGCTCTTCTTAATTAGTGGAAATTATATAATACCAGAGACAAATTAAGATTTAAAAATACATGTGCAACAAACACCATTTATTTCTGGGCAAGTATGCTACAGTATAACAACAGTGGCCTGAAATTCTGTTCAATAATTGCATGGCAGAGCCTGGCAGAGATGCTGCTTTCTGTAGTTTTCTAGTCATACAGGAAAGATGATGTTTTTGAAGGTATTGTGAACACTCATGATAAAACTTCTTGTATTTTATTAAATGTTCTGTGAATGTATCCTTTCTGTGAATATCATACCTATCTTTTTCAATGTAGGCACCGTATTTTTGGCATTGCTTACTCTGGTGGAATTGAGAATAACCTGCAGAAGTTTTGTGGGAAATTTGAAACACTCCTTGTATTCAGCATCTTTAATGGGTGAAAGTTTGAGACTGGGTACTATATGTGGATGAGTTATGAAAGACTGAGATTTTATCCTCTTCAGGTAAAAACAGATGGGTCAGTATCTGTAGTTGAATCAGTTTATGAAAAGCACTGTGAGGTTATTCTGGGATGTGCTGTCACTGCGAAGGGTGGGCAGGGCCAGGGCTGAGTATGGAGGTAGAGATGTAATCAGGACCATATGGAAAGCATGACAAGGAGGAGGAGACATCTAAATTGTTATGACTTGTGCTGTTGGCAATGGGGAAAAGACACTATAGACACAGAATTTTACACTTAAGGGGCACTTTGAAGATTGACAGATTGATGCTTGCCATGAATTACAGAAGTCTACATTAAGTAGAAGTCTGGATTTATTTTGAAACAAAAATTGAGGATGTAAAAGCCTGAATGGAGCCTGATTGTTAACAGCTTGGAATGCTGACTTTTAGTAAGTTTGAGTTGTAACCAGTTCAAAAAAATATGGGAACAACACTGAAGTTTCACCTGGACTGGATATCTTCAAAACATTGCCTTAGGTACATTTAAATTTTTTGCCATATGTAGACTATATAGAATCAGGCAGACTTGCTATTCCATTGTAGTTTAATCACTTCTAGCTACTTGATCTATTGTCATAATATGTGCTATTGATTTTTAATTTTATTGTATACATATATATTTATTCTGTTTCTATTCCTTTTTATTCTATATTCCTATATCTGAAAATGATACTTCAGGAATGGCTATATTTTATGGATTAGAACATTGAAAATTATTTATTTTACCAGGTGATGTTTAGAAATTTATAGTAGTAATGCTTTGCGTGTAAAAGTACATGCTTTGTAAAGTTCTGCCTAGGCCCCACCAAGAGCGGTACTGCTCCTGAGATGCAAGAAAGAACTCTGTTTTGCGTGCCTTTGTAATTGTGAAACTAATCTCCTAAACCAAAATTGTACTTTTTTTTTTTTGGCCTCTTTATTGAATAGCTTTTGTTACACCATTAATACTATTTCCAAGTCCTGTTTGTTGACTATTTTGGGCTGCATTTCAGAGTGTTTCCTTTTTGTCTGTTTCACCTTGTCCTTTTCTAAATGGATGGGCCCCCCCCACTGAAGGAAATGGTCTGTGAAGGACAGGTGCATACTGTGGAGTGTGAGGCCAGGCAGGTGTGGAGTGAGTGTGGGGTGAGTGAAGTCAGACGCAGGGGTTCAGGCTGATCTCCCTTCCTGTAGGAACCAGATAGTGGCTGAGAAAGGCCTGGCCTCTTTAACCCTTTGTGGGGGAGAAGTTTGCTGCCCAGCTTGTACAAAAGCAGCATCTTTTGTTGTATTTAAAGGAGTAACATACTCACATTTCCTATTTTTTGTTAGTAATCTCTTTCAGTAGCTGTCTCATTCATTTTGATACCAACTTCCATTCCTTTTAAAAATCTTATAGCTATATTATAGCTGATTTTTTCTTTTATCTCATAAGGTGCAAGTATAATAAATACATGGTATTTATAAACTATTTTTGCAAAAGTGCTCCTGGTGCTTTCTGGAGGTATCTACTAATTAATCTTTGCAGAATCCCTTTGAGGTAGATAGAACTGGATAGGGCTATTCAGCACATAATTCTCTAGACCATGCTGTTTTGCTATTATGATAGAAGATTATTATTATGTTAAAATGTTTATACACTGAGCACATAAATTTGTATAGATTGATGTAAACTGAATCCCCTGGCAAAAATATGAACATGCCTGTAGCATAAAATTGCAGTTGTAAAGCAAGTTTTATCTGCTTCTGGTGTTTAAAGAATTATTCTGGATTCATGCACTAAACCTCTGTTGGATAACTTGTTTCCTTTTTCTTGCCTCTTGGGGAGCAATGGGGTGGGCACTGAGCTCCTGAAGTTTTGGGATTTTAGGCTGTGACAAACTCAGATTCTCTATAGCATTATTTTAAAATTACAAAAAGCTCCTTTGGTGTGCATGTGATGCATATTATGTTTATAGCTTAATTCAGTTAGGTAATTAGTAATTTTCTGTTGATGTGTAGTGGTAATATGGATGGAAAGCTAGTCAGGTGTTTTATGCTTTTTACAGAGTTTGATGTGGATCATCTGGTTTATTGTTTCTTTTTTTTTATTTTTTTAAAGTGCTGGGGACACTGCCTCCCAAGGAAAGAAGCTCTACTATGTTTAGTTGAAAGCAATGGATAGTGCTAAGGCACCTTAGTGCTTCCCCACCCTGTCCCTATGGATTCATGGGGAACAAAGCAAATTAACCTGGGAGGAAAGGAAAGGTTGGGAAGGCAGATATTTGGCATCAATTTCTTTTGCTTCCTTTTTTTTTCTTTTTTTACTCCTAAATTTAAGCATGTTGCCTTGCTCTTCCCACTTCCCCAAAACTTCTTGCTGTTGAAGATGTTAGAAAATACTGCTTTCCTGGGATTCATATTCCTTGGGGACACCCAGCGATATGGATGATTCCAGGTAGAATTCTTGAGTGCATGGGGAAGCCTGAGCATTGTAAGACGTTAGGGTTTCTGTAAGTTCATGACCTCTGGTCAATACCACTCTGCCTTCAGTGAGGATTTTACCAGAGAGGATTGCAGGGCAAGTTTGGGATTGGAGGGGCCGAAGTGTGGGGAGGGGAGTTTTCTAGGAAGACAAGTTGAGTTGTCCTTTCACAACTCGTCTTGGTAGGGTGCTCCTTCCTGTCAAAGATTTGGGGAAAGTCAGATTCCTATTGTATTAAATGAGAAACTCACTGGAGTAGGCGAGTGCTAGGCTGAGGAGCGATCCTGGAGGTTTTAAGAGGGAGAATGGGGTAACAAAAGAGAAATGGGGGAAAGTGAAGCAATCTTCAGCCTTGGAGGCTTCCCATTTGGCTCTTGAACTCTGCCCTTCAGCCTCTGCCTCACTCACATTTGGAGCAGGGAAGGTGTAATATGATACTCTTTATAAAATATGCTGAAAAGTCGGATCATATTTAATGACTGAAATACAAAGGATTGTTATCTTCAGTATTGGGCCCCAAAGCTCAGTATGCACCTCCTGTTTTGGCCTTGCTCAGCAAGGCACCTCTGGGCTCACCCTGTCCCTAGCTTGTCCGCTTGGCCTGCTTGGTCCCAGGCTGCCCTATGAACCTGGCCAGCTCTGCAGGGCTCAGAAGGGTGGATCATGTTTGAGGGGTCAGTGCAATGTCACACTGTCTTTGTATATTGATGCACACAGATAATTGCTACTTTGTGCCAACATGTGGTTTTGTGTTTGCAAATATCGATTTCTTTTACCTCCTACAATGCATACAAAGGGTCAAAATATGAAATCACTTTCAGTTAATGACTTTTCTCAAAAGTATGATGTGTTTTATTAAACACATCTTTCTTGAAAAGCATTATTTAAGTAATATGCTACCATTAACTATGGAAAAGTGATTTAAAAGTTATTCTAAGTCCCAAACATGTGACATAAGTACAATGAATATAATAGCATCTTGCGATGTTTTAAAATAGGTTTTCAAATAATAGTAACCATATCCTTTTAAACTTTTTAATGTCTTAATCTAATAAAGTACCTTCACATTATTTGGACACTTTTTGTTATCATTTTCAAAGACAGGAAAATATGCTTAAGAAATTCTACTGAGTCCTTTTATTGCATAAAATTTACATGTTTTGAACTGACAATCTCTCCTGTTAAATTGCTTTTTGAAAATATTGTGTCATCACAAATTGCTTTGTAGGCTTCTGATTTACTAGGTGCTGTTATTTCCTTCTTTGATAAAATTATTAGACAGAAACTCAAAAAGGGGATAATGGTAGCAATAATTTTCTGGCTCCTAACATCATACAGAAAGTATTCTGAAATTTCTCTGCTGTTCTTTGGAAACTACTTAGTGCCTGTTCTTTTGGTAAGTGCCAGCACTAGCGATGAACACTAACCCTAATTGTTTTAAATACCTTGATATCTGATCTTTTAAAGAATATGCCTAATAATAAAGGAAAACAACAAAATCTTTTCACATACATGGTCAGTGGATCTGTTCTCTCGTAAGTCAGTAATTAAGAAAGCTTTATTGCCTCGTGATTTTTCTAGGCTGCTGGTAACAATTACTTACAAATATTTGATCCATGAGGTGCTGGAAAATTGCTTGGTAGAGAATGTGAAGGGCTGTTAATAATTAAGGCAATGAATATAATCGGTGAGAACACTCAGTGCACTGAAATTTGGGGTGGTGTGTTTTGCAGAAATTGTATAGTTATTCTTGTCGAACCTACAATAATATTTTAATAATCTTTTTGGTGATGCACTTTTGCATTCTTCTTTATACCTATTTGTAATGTTTCAAAAGACACAATACTGTCTTCCAGTGGCTTCAGTTTTAAAAAGATCTTAAATAAAAGCAAATGCCTCTTTTGCTTACCTTTAAAATATATATCTACTTGGCTTCCAGCTGCATTGATCCTTGTCCAAAAGACTGTTACCCAAACAGATTTCACTGATAAGCAATTTTGTTGTCTGCTAAGGCGAGCCATTCATTAGGGAATGAGTCCATTTACTTTTTTGTTTTTAATTAAAGGTCTGATGTTGGAATATGTATTGCTTTTCCATTTTCTCAAACGTCACAAATTAGTGTTTTTTCCTATTTTTCTTAATCTAAGGTCTGTTTGATATTAATTTTTTTGTTGTTGTTCATTTGAGTCCATGTGGCTTACATTTAAAGAATAAGCTTAACCTCTGAACAATTTTTCCAGGTGTCTTTTAAAAAAATTTTTTTTTTAGTTTGTCCTCAGTAGAGATTTGTGAAACTCATGCCCTCAGGAATGGGTATGATTTCCAGCTTTGCTGTATCTCCCCTGCTAGGGTGCCCAGTGAGAGCTCCTTCTAGTCTAAGTAAGTTCTCAGGATGATTAATGATAGCAGAAAAGCTACGCACACAGCACTGAGTGTACCCTAGACCAGATCAAACCAGTCTGCTTTCTACTCTCATCCCGGTCTCTTCGCTCCAGACCTCTTCCCTTACTGTTCTTATTACTGATTAGAAGTTTGCACTCTTTTGATGTATGAAAGTGTTGAAATGTAACCAGATCACTGACCTGAGAAATCAGGAGGTCTGTGTTAGAACTAAGGGTATACATTGTTCCCAATAAATTTCATTTTATTAGATGTATGTCATTATCACAGACAATTTTTTTATCAGCCAGTGCATTTTTATAGTCTTGTTTGTGTTTGAAAAGTGTTGGCTAGTTATAGTCTCTTTCAAGTGTTCAATAGTAATAATAAATAGACTAAGGCTAAAGACTAAGCCCTGTGGCCTTATGCAGGATAGCTTTTTCCAGGTTGATAACAATGTGTTAATCAAATCGTTTTCTAGCCTAGAGAATAAACCAGTCATAAAGAGGCATCACTGTGTTGTTACCCGTCTCTCATTTCTGCATCTTGCCTGAAGTGGAAGGTGATCAAGATTTGACCAATCAAATAGGAACAAATTAAGAGCTTAAAAGCTGTGGTATTTCCTTTGATTATTATTCTGATTATCGTAGCTTATCTTTCCACATACTCAGACTCTTCATTTATGAAAACACTGGTTTGTAGATTTTTTTAAAACTCAGTTTATTTGGTTGTTAAAACATTGGGACTGTATTTGTACCCATGTTCTCCTATCATGCCCATTTTTATTATTCTCAGTATTAGCAAATAATAAATTAGGTGACTCTACAAATTATTCTACAAACAGATTTAAGTTCCAGAGACAGGCAACATCTGTAGGTTTTCTCCATATTTTTAGTTGTTGTTTGTTTGAACTAGAAGATTGGAATTAATGCAAGCCTAAACCAGTGACTGAGGTTCATTCATAAATCATGCTGGAATGTTATTCTAACCACACAGAAATGAATGTGTGTCCTTTCCCCAACCTTTATTTCTTTGGTCAGGAGTCAGTTATGAGTTAGGCTGCCCAACCTCAACAAAGACTTCTACCCCGGTTATTGATCTTCTTTCAGAATCTGTCTCTATTATTACTACTTCTAGAGTCAGGGTCAGCAAGAATATTGTTTTGAGGGAGCAGGTCACATATTTCATTAGGGTGACATACGATTGTGTCCCAAATTCTCTTCTCTTTAACTTGATTCTCAATGTTTTGACAGAGCTTTTACATGTCTGTTGCTTTACAGAGGACAAAAGATAATCATTTTCTCATCTGATAGTTTCCTTGTTTGTTATTGCAATCAAAAAATGGAGAGAATCTTATCCTTGTGTTTGCTGAATAATTTAGTACATTGACATTTGTAATTAAGGCATATTATCTTATATTAGCAAAGTATTTAAATATTTAATTAAATATTTAATAATCTGTTATGTGCATACATAAGAATTTTTGAAAAATTTTACATCTATCATCTCACTGATAAAACAGTTTGACAAAGTAGAAATGGATTTTGTATGTTACTGTCATTTTGAGGCTTAATGAGATTATGACTTTCCTCCAAAATTTTAAACGACAAAGAAAATACCATGTAGTAAAAAAATATTAAAGTCTGAAAGCACCTCGAGATTAGTCATAATTCATCAAATACAAAAATTACCTTTTAGCCTCTTGAGACTTTACTGCTAAAAAGGAACTTAGAAAGGATTTTGTCCAGCTTCTTCTTTTTACAGTTGAAAACAGTTGGAGTCCAGAAATAATTTTGCACTTAGGTGGTGTTACATACTTAGATACTGACAGGCCGAAGCCATTTCTCTTGGCAGCTGGTCTCATTCTCCCTGTATTGGGCTGTGTTGCCTCCTACAGTAGTTCATTGTAATTCCAGAGCACACTGGTGATGACTGTACCTCCTTGTCATTGAGCCCATACTTCCCCCATGTATAACTTCAATTAGAGTTGAGTAGTCTAATCTGTATTCCCAATGACTATCAGGGAGACCTTTCACTCCTGGTGCAGTGTTTTTACCCTTTCATTCTCTCATTACTGTAACCATTCTTAGAATTAAATTGTATTGCCCTCACCTGTCAATTGATTAGCTGTTTACTCTTTCTAACGAAATAGACCCTGAGTGAAAATCCTCTTTCGTAAGAATTATGTCCTTCAATTCTTTCTTGACTCTGCTAACGTCATGGAGTTTCCCTAGGATTTATAAATAAAGAAAAGCCATACATACAAATAAAGTAAGCATTTCAGGGTTTTGAACACTCAGCTTCACAGTGAGAAAAATAAGGAAACACATCTAGAAATCATGCTCGCAGCAGCCTTTACACCCAGAAAGGGGCCAAGGGTCAGAGTGGTTCTCTGTCATTTACTATGAGCTTCTGTCAAGTGAATCAATGATTGTGAGGGATTGTGTTTTCATCTCTAAATCAGAGAAAAGCTAGAGCGCAAGTATGCTCTTGTGATTAAAATGGAGCAGTACCGCACGTTGCACAGTGCTAGTGAAATACAAGGAATGCACACGGGAAATGGACACTAATCTCTGTCATATTGCAGTCTCACTTGGAAACAGGAGCATAGCTTGGCTCCTAGCATAACTGAAACAGTATTACAAGGTGCTTTCAAACCTGATTACACTGAATAATTTTTGGTGTTAGATGTTACCAGCGGCAAAAGGTCATGTTCATTTATATTACTTTTGTTTGTAGCTAAACCAAAAGCCTATCTTTTGACTTCTTTATAATCTAAAATTGTACAGAAAGACATTTATCATTGCCAGATTGAGCAATTTCAGATTAGATTTCTCTGACCTATAGATTTAATAGTGAGACAACTTTGTTACTTTTTGAGGCATTAATGAATCATATGATTGGAACTATAATAAAAATATTTTCAAGACTATTTATAGTCGGTAGAGAAATCTGATTTTTTAAAAACCTGGATGTGAATGCCAGTGTTTAGGTGTGTAGATCATTTGTCCATGATACTGTTAACATAGTTATAAATTTATTTAGAAAAATTATAAATCCAAGGAAGCAGTCTATTAAGTGGACAGTAAGTAGTGAAGTGCTCTCAAAAGCATTTTCACATTGTGTTTTAACACCAAGTTATCTTTACAGACCCATTGCGTATTTAGCAAATGTCAAATTATAATTATATTTTTGTGACTTTTAGAGAATGTCAGCATCTTACAGAGCTGTCAAATTGAGTTTAGATGATCAGGGACAAAGCGTAAGCAGACCAAATGAACCCTGTCTTCTGTATTGTAGGAATGTAGATCATCCTGAAGATTGAAAATGATTAAAAAAAAAATACTTTAGTGTAGTAATTTGGAAACATCTTGCTTATTTGAAGTCTTGGGTCATTATTTAAAATTTATATTCTGCTGACTAATATATTTAATGTAGTTACATTGTAAAACTAGAATTTAAGAGTTTTGAAGAGGAAAATTTTGTATAATAGAATCTATCATTTTGTGCTACTAGTCTAGTAATTTCGGTGATTTTTCGCTCTTACACTAGTAAATTCAGCAAAATATATTACTAATACAAGAGGTACTTCAGCTTATCTCTGTGTGAATGTATTTGGAGAAGTAGAGGCCACAACTTTGTAACAACAGCTTGTTTTTTATTTGCCAAATGATCCTTTTGTTTTGGTAGTGTAAGGAAAACGTTAGTGATAAGGTGCTACTACTGCATTACTAAGTACTTCATGAATTTCTTAGTGGGGTGTTTCTTAACTGGAAAGTCCATTCATATCCTCAAGGGGGATGACCCTAGACATTCCTGATCTAAAATAGAAGGACTGTTATTCCATGACATCGACACATGTTTTGGTCTAGAGCTCAGTTTTAACGTTTTTATAGTAGAAAATGTTGCAATTTAGATGGTAAATTTCAAAAAGTTTTAGCATTTTGGACTCATATTCTGGGGTCTGTGAGTTAGGAAGTGGTCTAATTTTGCAATTCAAAGGCTATAAACCTAATTTTACATATTCCATTAGGAAAGAGGAACTTTGATTTTCATAGAATGGGTTCTGGTACTTCTCACAGATTTAATTCTGATATCTTTCTGTGAACAGCTGCTATTTTCTTTGACTTCACACTCAAAATGAATTAATTGTTTAACAGTTTCCAAATTCTTATTTCTTCACAGCTAGTTCATATATTAATAATCCATTGTAATTGACATAAGCAACACTACATTATCATGGATACTGAGTTACATTTAGAAAATTGAGTCCTTACCAGATTAAAAAGTGCAAAGAAATGTATTACTTTATTACTTTTATTAATACATTTCAAGTAAACCTGTCTGTTTTATATTAACTTTAATGCATTTGTTCCAACTGTTCCAAATAAAGTGAACAACCCAGTCAAATGTGCTAAGGATTCATAACATTGACAAGAGATTATGCATCTATACCCTCGGAAGACAACCAGAGGTATCATAATCACAGCTCACCAAGCCTGAGTAATGGTTCTGTCACAGCGTGCAAGAGCAGCATGCTAGTGTTTTGTGAGTGCTTTAAACTTTGGTTGAGGAGTGGAGCCTTGGAGCTGAGGCCAGTGTGTCCATAGGGATGTGCACTTGATCAGACCTTTCCTTTTTTGAGGAGCTAATAGCTGCTTCTGCCAGAAAACCAGATCAAAGCACAGCAGGAGAGATTAGTACATGGGTTTTATCAACCATTTTCCAGCCACAGCTCTTAGGAAGCTGATAACAGGGTGGGGGTGAATGAAATCATCTGCTTTCAGCCTCCCTGCAGCGTTTTCATCTTGATTTGTTTAAGAACCTGGGAGGAACACAGCTTCCATGCAGACACCTGGTCAGTCCCCTCTCCATCCCTGTCAGGGTGGAAAGCATTTAACCAGTAATCAGCACGCTGACTCCAGGCGCTTGGGTACCATGTTGTCTTTGCTTTTGAGTTGGCGACTGCTGTGTCTCCTTCAGTTCCTGATGCACAGCCAGCCACCTCCATTGGCTTGGATTCACTACAGAAGACTTTCCGGAGGGTTGTGCTTCTCCCACTATTATCAAGACAGAGTGTTGCATCCTCTGTTCCCTCCCTCCACAGACTACAGAGCTCCTGCAGCCTTTTGTCTGTCTTCTTTATTCCTTTAAGGCTGTTCTCCTTGTCAAGGGCTTGAATAAAGCAAATCTTACTTGGCAAAAGTTGACAACTGAAGCCAGAATCATAGCACTTGAAGACTTTTTTTTTTTTTAAAGACCTTAGCTATGTTGATTTGCCCTCTCTTTCATTCACTATATTTGCAACCAAAAAAACAAAACAAAACAAAACAAAACAAAAATGCAGGAGCTAAAATCTTGTTCTCTTGATGCTTGATTATTACCCTGACTTCTCCAAGATAAGGTTCTACTTTAGCTATATTTATACACAGTAATTCCTGAATGGTTTCATTTCTCTTTTTGGGCTGAGAAATAAAGATTTCCTAAATAGAATTTCAAAAAAATACAAGAATTTACAAGATGCTGCATAGGATACATTCTCTTAAAGCGCATGTATACATGATGTCTCTAGTATTTCTAACATTTGTGCAGAATGTGGAAAATGTTCAAATATGAGTGTGGTGGCATTACAACATTCCTATGGAGCACACATACCTTGTGGTATAATACTTCCCTTTTATAATCAGTCCGTAATAATTACTTATGGTCCTTCTATGTGGCTTTGTCAGGTTGGTGAGGGATATATTGCAAGAGTATAAAGTGCCTTGACCCTTGAATTAGTAGAACTCTCTTAAAGTCAGGCGTCTCTGCTGCACCGAAACCTTTGGAGTTAGATTTAAGCTATGTTGTTTTCTTTCATCATTTGAAAAAATAAGATGTTGCATTTTTTAAAAGATACTTTGTAAAATTTCCTCAGCGCATAAGTCTTAGATGACTCATAACATATTCTTCCTATTTAAACTGTTTACTTTTGTGTGTAATTATGTATTTGAATTCTTCTTCTGTTTTAATGATACACGGTTGACATTATCATCATTGGCTGATGTTGAAAACTCTACCTTAATTATAATACCATTCCAGTAGGGAAGCATCATCCCTTTTACAGCTATTTGTTTTATGATCTGGTTTCCAGGAAATTATCATGGCCCAAAAGCAAGGACCAGCTGTTATGAGCTAAGGACAATCAGCTAGCAGGTACCATCAACAGAAGGGGAAGCTAATTTAATTGGTTTAAAAACTTTCAGCAGCCACAGAGAATGCTACATTGATTTTGTTTTACTACATAGAAAAACTCAGCACATTATGTACTAGTGGAGTTGCTTTTGCAGAATATATTGGCTTCTATATAGCACATCAGTGATTATTGGAAACTTAAAAATAACAGTTCAATATTGAACAGGCTCTTCTTTTCACATGTCAGTTCTCCAGGGTGCCCCAACAAGTAGTAAAACAAATGCACAAAAGTGAAGATGTCACCTAATGATAGCCAGCTATTTTATGTATTTAAGCATCTTTAGTTTAGAAAGGAATTGTTTATATTATGTTACATTATACTCCAAGTATGTCTGAATTTCTATACACCTGTAGCAAAATATTTCTCAGAACATTTTTTGGCTAGAGACTTTGCAGTTAAAAGTGACTGAACTTTTGTCACAATTCAAACCTTTCTCCATATTTTCCTATGAAGATCAATTAAGGAATAATGCTTTCTGTATAATTTGTTTTATAAAAATAAGTTTCCCTATTCTACCATTATTTAGATTACCTATTTGGCCTGTGTTCCTTGTTTGCTTGCTTGCTTCCTTTTTTTTTTTTTTTCTTCCTTTTTTTGGATTGGACTGGGTATTGAATCCAGGACCTGACCTGTGCTTAGGCAAGCACTCTACCATGAAGCCAGTTTTCCATCTCTTTTTATTTTTTGAGACTGGGTCTCACTAAGTTGGTTCAAGCTGCCCTTGAATTTCTGATCCTCCTGTAAAAGCCTCCTAAGTAGCTGGGATGTTTTCCTAGTTAACTGGTTTTGTTGGCATCAGTGCCTCAAGTCCAGCCTTCTGCAAACTGCTATTAACTTAACTTCCTTTCGATAGACTGCAAAATCACATATTGTCCAAGATGGTCAGGTTTTTCCAATAATAACTCCTTCCTTCTTCCTTTTCCTTCATGTGAAGAAAATGTAACCTTTTGAGCCTCTCTAGTTTCACCTGTCTCCCCTCTTGTGTTTCAGTATGTAGATACATTCATCATAGACCATCAAAAATCCTCTTGTAAGGACCCTTGTGTTAGTCTATGGCTTTCTGACTGTTGGGGTTGTCTGCGTTTTCTCTTTTTTACAGTGTCCCCCAGTCCTGCCTTATACTTTAGAGCTAGAAGATTTTTAAACATTTTCTTCTTCGGCTGAGGACAAGATCCCTTTATTCTTCTCTAAGCCCGTTTTCCATCCTGCTTTGCTTGGTGATGGGCACAGAATTAGTCACAGAAATGAAATAGTGTCCCTCAAGCCCTTACTGCAATTACTTATGTGTTTTTGATTTATACTATATAATGAGTTTTGCTTCAAAGATATTTACGTGTACAGGGCATTGTTAGTTTTATTACTTACAACACCCCACAGTTCATTTATAAAGATAATGGTGGAATTTAGTTTTCCTTTGTACCAACAGGTGTGCAACAGTTGCTTGTACTTGTTGGTGCACATTTTGTTCTTTAGCTTTCAATAATAGAGAAATTAAGGAACTTGGTGAATGAAGTAGTTACGTTTTTGTAGACAATTAGATAGCAATTCCCTCTTGTTGTAAGATGGATAAACTATTGAATTTTAGAGCTAAATTTCAGAGACCATTTCATTAAATTGCCTTTATTTTACTGAAGAGAGTAGAATCCTGGTTTCTGAGACTTTACTGGAAGAAATTAGCCCTTAGCTTGTGACGTATGAGATACTTATTACCAGGTGGTTCTCGCCCATCAGATTTTACTTGACAAGGACATTAGTGATGCATGTGATCTCGCTTTCTGTATGTGCCATCAGAATGATAACTTATTGCATATTATTTCATTTGGATTGTTTCTTTTGATGAGAGTAATAGTATAGGAAATGATTGAAGAAAATCACTTAATAGATGAAGGATGTCAAGTCATCTTCATTAAGAGCCCACATTTACATTTGATCAATGGAAAATAAATGACAGGACTAATGATAATTGTTTCAGGAATGTTAAACATACACTTCCATTTTTCCTACTAAAGTAAGAAAAAACGAATAATATTCCAAGATATTATTATATTTTCTGATTTAATTGACTTATAAACACTTTGTCTTAAGGGAATCTACTAGCTAGAAAAGAATGAAATAGTGATAATAGGTTACATGTATTGAAAATGTTTTACTTTAGCCTGCTATATTTAAAGGATTCTTAGTGCTCCAGATAAAGGACTGATTTAAATTTAGGTGATCAGGTTATTTTACAGTAATTTAACTAGAGCCACAATGTTTTAGAGATTGTAAAACAAATGAATTGTTAAAAATAATTTTACTGTTCACTGGGGCACAGTGATTATTACAGAATAATGACTTTTTACTGGTAGTGCAGTTGGCAAATATAGGTAAGTTCTTTTACTGCTTTGGTGCTTTGTTTTCCTGAATATGGACCCAGTTAACAAAAAAAAGAAAAAAAAAAGACTGAAATCACAAGCATTTCTAATTGTTTTCTGTTGTCTCTTATATAACCTTTAAAGATTTTTTTCAATTTCTTTGCACATTTTGTTTCATTTCCTATAAAAAGTATGTTCCTTTGTGCTCAAAAATGGATAACCCTGGGAATGCAGTGACAGATGCAGGTTAGTTGGAAACCTCATCATCAATTTAACCAGAACCTCTGGTGATACATTTTCCACTTTTAAAAAATCGAGTCACAAAGCAAAGTTTGTTTCTGTGGAGACCAGTAGAGGTGAAGAGACAGTCACACACCTCAGGTCCTTGAATGGCGAAGGTGCAGCACACGGATCTGTTTCCATGACATCATGATTTATTTCATAGTAGCTGCTTTCTTGCTTCCTTTTCTGCCAGCGCTAGCCAAAAGATTTTCCACTATCCTATCACATTGAGAGAAAATTATACATTTTTTGTGTTAAAATACGATGCTGGTAGCTTTAGGACGATTTGGGTTATAGTATAGCCAAACCGTATTATTTCCTTATAATCACTAGGAAGTAGGAATGGTCCGTTACCCCAATGTAGTTTAAATAGTAAAGAAGATAGAGATTTTTTTTCCTTCAGATATTTCGTTTATACCTTTTCCATGAAACCTTGCCAGATTTCCTGGCTAAGAAATCTCCAATTTGTCCTCATATTTTATTTCTATCGACAATTTTGAGATTCAGTTTTGTATTTTTTAAGTTCTATTATACTTGGATACTGAAGTTAATAATTAGTATTATAATCAAGGTTGTAAGGATGTCCATAGCCACAGTCCCAAAACCAAAGATAATTATGTATATTTTTTTGGGTTTATAGTCCTTTTTTCACTTTTTAAAATTTTTTTAATGACTTTACAAAATGCTGGGTTTCAGTGTGGTAGTTTCATGTGTACTTGTAACAGCTGGATCATCTTCATCCTTACTAACTTTCTTTATCCTCTCTGCCCTCTTTCTCCTTGTTCCCTTCTACCTGTCTAATAATAGTGTCCAAGAGCATCTTCTTATAGTCCATTGTTGAGTCTGTGCCTTGCTTTGTCAATTGCTTGTCCAGGGAAGCTGTTTTGTGAATTATTAACAGCCAAATATTAATGGAAGAGTTACACAGTTTTAAAAAGCATGGGTTTTGAGAACATGTGCAGTTAACATAAAATCCCAGTGGAATCAGTTGCTGTCTCTTTCCCTGTGTAAGTTATTCATTGTGTTTAGGCATCAGATTTGTTTGAAGACTGCCTATGGCACTGTTTGGCAGGTAAATGCACGATCAATAGTAGCAATTTCTTTTTCACTCTCAGGTTGACCATGGTATTTGGGTATGTGTGCTGGGTGGATGGGTAGGGTTGTAGGGGTTATTAATAGCTTCACTGGTGAAGCAAGATGAAGGACACCCAGGCATTGGTTCCAAATCCTGGGATAATGTGAGTGACTGGACTTCCCTGAGCTAGGTGAGTGCTAACAATTTCTGGTCAACTGAAGGCTTTTGCTGAGCTGTAGTGGGTGGAAATTGTTACTACCTATTCAGCAGGAAATTAAGAATGTATTGTGTGCCTACTGCATGCTGGGACAAATCCCATGTTCCCATGTATCCTGCCTACCAGCCCCACATTTCAGAGGATAAAGAGGGATGGGGAGTCTTGATTCATGTCCTCAGAGGGACACTGCAAGTCGTGGCTTCGAACAGGTCAGTCCAAGCTGAATGATAAGCTTCCTAGGAAACCCAAGCTTCATTTGCAAAGTCAATTTCAAAGGTTCCTTTTTTGAAGGAGAGGGTAAAGTCTCTCTGGGAATGATGCAGTCATGCACTAGTTGGTGACCCCCATGGGGATGGGGAGACACCCACACTCCTGAACCCTTGTCTGCCACTCACTGGGACAGCTGGGGACTTCAGGGCCATGTGTGCTATGACCCATGCCTTTTCATCTGGGCCTGCAGATGCCTACTATTGGTAACTAAGCAGAACACAGCTTGACTTTCACTTTGTGTCAAGAGTTTACTGTCAATCTCAGGTTGAATCTGTTCTCAGTTCTGCATGTGGCTGTACTGATCATTGTGGAGTGTCTGTCTACGAGTTGCCAGGCATAGTTGATTAGCCTTGAATTTACAGGTTTGCATTCCTGTTCAAGACTGAGGACCCCAAGATAAGAGGTTGCAGAGACTTTGAACTACACCCAGGGCCTCCAGACTTTATCCAAAACCTGTGGCCCCCTAGATTACAGAAAATGTGGTGCCTTGCATGACTGAACCTACCATACACAGAGACAGTCCTATCCAGGGCGTGAAACCATCCGCCAGCCATAGATTCCTAAACTTTGACACCAGGACTGAGACAGTGACCAGCAAGATCCCAGCCAACCAGCTAATCCTTAAAAGCCACCCTTTCACCTTTGGTTGGGCCCATCTGAATCCCTGGAATAAAGTGTGCCCCTCCAGCTACGCAAGCTGGAGTCCTCCCCCATCTTAACTCTTTTTTAATTAAATATTTTTGTTTAAATAAATAAATAGCCTCCCCTTTTGGTTAGAATGTTTCAGTGACCTTAGAACATAATATCTCATGTTTATTAAATTATGTCATTTAGGCTAATTTAATTTCTGTGTTTTACACATATTTATGCTCATTTTTTATTGTCTTTTTTGTTCATTTTTATTATGGGCACGAGGTACAAAATAAGGAAGAAAATAGCCCTTCCACCCCTAATTCATTATTTTTTAAAATTATATAGAACTAGTAGGTTTTGGTTAAGTAGTAAATAAGATAGCCATAAAAGAGAGAGGAGAGAGAGGAGATGAGATACTCCATTACATTGACTATCCAAGTGTTTGGTTTTTTTTTTTTTTTTTTTTTTTTTTTTTTTTTTTTTTTTTTTTTTTTTTTTTTTTTTTTTTTTTTTTTTTTTTTTTTTTTTTTTTTTTTTTTTTTTTTTTTTTTTTTGTGATACTAAGGTTTGAACTTGGAAAAGGCAAGCATTCTACCACTGAGCTCCATGCCCTGCCCTATCCTAGTGCTTTCTGTTTTTGACAGATTAGTTAATGAACTGAGTTGTACTTTTGCACAAAGATGCATTTGTGGCTGGTATAGGAGTCACAGATTTAGAACTCTTTTCCATGTACTTCATATGGATTTCTTCCTAATGCTGATTTGTTATTTTCTGGAAGTACATTAATGCTTGTTTATGAAAAGGTAAGCAGGACAATTAGTACTTAATATGCCCTATGATTTTATGTTTTCAAAAACATGAATAACGTAATGTTAAATATCAAAATAAGTAATAAAATGTTTCATTATTATAACTTATTGATTATTTCTATAACAAAATGAAGTGTGATTTTCACCAGTGTGGTTTAGCAAACTTCTCTTGAGAAATAACTTTCTATAGTTTCTTCATACTCCACTTCAATTTTGTGTCTTATTCTACATTCAAGTACTGTTACTTAGGCTAGCTTGAAAACATTCTTTTCCAGAAGTACCTAAGACTGTGATCTGAGTGCTGGTGTAGCACAGATTTCTTTTCTGGCATCTTGTAAGCCCTTCGCATATTCTTTCCTTTGGCATTGTGTGTCCTTCAAAGGGCAATCACTACACTGGTCTTCTAGACTTTGTGAAGTCAGGATTCTAGAAAAGACTTCAGATGTGCTCCAGTTTTTAAATTTCATGTGGCAAGATGTCAAGGCCTGGAGAGATTGTTTGAGATTCACACAAGAATGCACAGCATAACCTTAATGAGAATTTGAGCCTGACTAACCCATGTGTTTCAGCCAGTTACTACCTGACTGCATAAAAGTGAAGGGAAGCAGATATCTCTTAGGTATTGGCTATGTTCCAAACACTGTGCAGCATCAAGCAATATTCTCCAAAATATAGATAATAATACATCTATATGTAGTTTTCCAGCTCCTGGTTCTATTTCTACACCCTGTTACCACCCTGTCTTAGCCTCTTTAGGTTGCTATAACAATATACCATAAACTAGATAACATACAAATGATTGAGATTTATTTCTCACAGTCCTGGGAAGTGAGAAGTCAAAAATCAAGGTGCTGAAGGATCCGACTGCTGAAGGCTTCCTTCCTGGCTGGTAGACAGCACTGTCTCACTGTCTCCTCACAGGAAAGAGCCAGAATGACCCTCAGGAATGTCTTTTATACAGCCTTGGATCCTGTTCATGATGGTGAAGCCTTCTTCACCTCAATGCCACCCAGTTTTCCCACAGTTTAATTCCACCCCCTTGGAGATCAGGATTTCAACACGTGAGTTTTGATGAGGCACAAATGTTCAGACACTTTACACAAATGTGTAAAGTTTTAACAATTTTAACACCTCTAAAACACCCCTATAATACATTTTATAGCATCTTAGAGAATACAGTGTAGTTTCAACCTTAAATTTGCAGTTCAGGACACAATCTTGAAAGATAATTCTATTGGTGAATGTGGCTATGTGCAATACTAGCACAGTAGGCATAGTTTTGAAAGACCAGACAGCGGTGCCAGACTTCTCCAGAATTCCAGTCCTGGTACTGCCACTCAGGAGCTGGTGACCTTGGGCAAAATCTGAATGTTCTTTTGCTCCTCTGTCTTCCTCAAGAATAATAGACCTAGCTGGGTATGGTGGCACACGCCTTTAATCCCAGCACTTGGGAGGCTGACGTAGGAGGAATATTGTGTGTTGAAGTCTGACTTGGGCTACAACATGAGTGCAAGGCCAGCCTGAACTACATAGTGTGACCCTGTCTCAAAAAACTAGGGATGGGAGTTTGGCTCAGTAGCTTAAGCACCTGCCTGGCAGGCATGAGGTTGTGAGTTTGATCCCCGGTGCCACAAAAAATAATAGACCTTTCACACAGAATCGGTATAAGGGGCCAAATACATTAATACCTGAAAATAATTGAAATGATTTCTGACATATAGACACTATCTCCTGAGAATTTGTTAACAAAGGACTAACAAAAATATGAGTTGCCTCTATTTACAGTTACTTTCCTGAAAATTGAAAGTTGAGTCTAAATTACAAAAATTAATTGTTTCATCTAACGGAACATGTGCCTATCAGCCATAACACTTAAAATAGTCCAATCAGTCCTAAATCATATATTTCTTGTTGATATAATTGAAAGGCATGCTAGATAATTAACTATGTAGCCCTTTGAGCATATTAAAAATTGGGATTCTAAGATAGCATGTCCATTTCTTTCAGCTTCATTTTTTTTTTTCAGCTTCATTTATATTGTTTAAAAACTGTTAATGTCTGCTCTACTCACCTAGCAGGTCTTCTGCTGGACTTCAATGAAATGTGGATCAAACCAGTTTGTAAACTATAAAGTAACTACAGCCTTACTATTCTTAATCGTAATGACTTATTTTGTAAGTATAGTTTGTAAACTATAAAGTAACTACAGCCTTACTATTCTTAATCGTAATGACATTATACATCTCTTTTGCATTTGATGTAGATCTGTGATTGAAAAAAGCCCATGTAGAAATAATAGATATAAATGTTATGATTTATATGGTATCAGTATTTTAAAATAGTGAACTGCTCATCTTTTTAAATATTGTTTTTATTTGCCTTTTCTTCTTAGCCATGGTGTACTTAGCAGAATATTCGAAACAATGTCACCTTCATCATACATTTTACCAGTTTGTGTGAAGGCTTCAACTCAGGAAGTATATAACCTATTTTTCTACCACCAGCAATTATTCTCAATTATGCTTTCTTAATTCACTTTTCCCTGTCTCTTAGCAACATTTTGCATATATTTGATAGTTTTTGGTCAATTTCACTTACCACAATTTCTGTTTCATTAAGCCTGCACTATGGTATTTTCCATTCCTCCCCCCTCTCATCTTGGCTTGCAACTTGGCTATTGAAGAAGAGGACTCAATTTGTAGTCAGCTGTTTCTCTTCTACCAGGCACTGAGTTTGGAAAGCAACGTAAGAGGCAGGTGTCTTCTTCTGTCACTGGGTGAACTCTGGATGTGACGAAGGCCTCCTGATGTTGCTCTGACTTTTCTCCTTTTTTAGATTTTAGCTTTGGTGCAGAGCTCTGTTGATGGCGTTTCCTCAGAGTTTGCTTTCCAGGCATGGCACAATGCTCTGTTTCCTACCAGCCCCTTTCTGTCCCCATAGCTTCCCTTAGAGATTGGCGGCTGCATTCCTTCTGAACCACAGTGATCCATGACTGGCCTTCAGTGGAAGTGATCTCTCACTTCTTCCTCTCGATGCTTCCTGGGGAGTCTGAGAGCTGCAGTGTCCCTCCTGGCCTCAGGAAGCAGGTGTGCTGTCACCCACCTACCTGCCTCTTCCCAGCTTGAAAGAGCTGAGTGGTAGACACTGAGGCAGTTTTGATGTTATCACAACCATTGCGAAGTGACTCATAAAATAGCTCGCATTAAAAACACTGTAATATATACTCAAAACTTACCACTTCCTAGTTATTTCAATGCATTCGATTAATACTTACACACCAGGTGTTGTTCTGACTCTGTTGCTTTTCTGTGCTGAAACATAGTACCCAGTAGGGCACCGCTGTACCTCCCCACACTGCACATTTAGGGCATCCATGTCAGTAGCTTGTATTTGGCCACGGTGAGGGTGTTTCCATTAGTGAGTTCAACAGGCACCATCCACTGTGGTCTCGGTCCTTCTGACCTCCAGCCATGTGCTGAATATTTATCAGCTGACCACAGGGCTTACCGCATTCTGCTCTCTTGTGGTCTTGCTGATGCAGGGCTACAACTGCAAGTGCTCCTCTATTAACAATCTCTGCAATGAGGAAGGAGCTGTCTCTGTAGACGTTCTTGTGGAAGAGGAAGTACCTGCTTTCCTGACATGATGCAAGAAGGGGAGTCTAGCAGTCTCCATACTGCTCTTTCCTTGTCTTTGAGCCTCTTCTCAGTCCAGCTTCCTGGGAGAGGTCTTGGCTGCAGTCTGCAGGCTTTGCAGCCTCAGAGAAAACCCTGAAGATGGCCGTGCCAGATGTCATGTATGAGTTATCTAGAAAGTAAAGTCCTTGGAACATTTCTCCCACTTAATTTTGGAACCCAGTCCCAAAATTTGATTAAAAGACATAGCAGTTAGACTCTTATTTTAAAAAGACAATGAGCATTTCATATTAAAATTTTATCTCATAGGTAGACATTTTATATAAGTACTTCTCATTGACATATGAATTGTAAGGGAAACAGTGAATGTTCCTATTGTCTAAGTCTCTGTTCTTCAACTGATTTCTCCAATGCAGCTGAGAGTTAGCTGGGGAAAGTGTTAGTCATTTTCCATTCCTCTCCTCTTCCTTCTTAGCCTGACTTGTGTATTAGTCCTGCAGCTGGGTCAAGTTTGGGATTTACCTTTATTCAAGTAATTTAAATAAACTGTATTTTTTTTCTTAAGGAGCCTAATGTCTTCTTTTTGTATATTGGGAGCCTAACACTCTTCAGAAGAACTCACTTGAGAACAAAGGCTGGTGGTATATGCCTGTAATCCCAGCTACTTTCCAGGCTGAGGCAGGAGGATGGCAGGTTTGATAAAAAGGGCTGGGGAGAAAGCTTGGAGCTCCCAGGGTTTATGACCCAAGCTCCAGGCGATAAACCAGAGACACACACACACAGAAGAAGAAGAAAAAAAAATACAAAGAATTCCACTTCATTCTGGGAAAATATAGTACTGTCATGAATTTTTTTCACGCACAGTAATTTAATCTTGAGTTTGTCACACACTATTTGAATATGGGGAGGAAACAAGTTGAAAACTGGACATAAACTTGGTGTATCGACAATTTTGAGTTGCAGTATAACTTTCAGCATGCTGTTTAATTTTTCATCCATAAAATTGGTATGAAACTCAAACCTGGAAAGTAATAGCTGACTGTAATAGCAAACTGAATAACAGTGCTGGATCCGCATATAGCACAGTTGGCCAGTTCTGTCATTTGCACAAGAGGAGAGACTTTTCTCAGGCTGAGTAACTCCTGGTATTGGATTCTAGTCTAGGTCATGTCACTCTTGCTTATGGACACCATGAAATAATTAGTCCACCATGTAAGGGCCTAACTTAACTTGAAACTGTCCTTACGAGTAGAACCTATGTTCCTTACTCTTACGGAATTTATATTATTACTCTTATATGAACTTTTGTGGTAAGACACCAGTTTGTTTGTTTGTTTATTTATTTATTTATGTTTTACTTTTGATTTCAGTATCATTAATATTCCTCCTAAGTACTATTCCACAAGTGTGATGAAATTTATATATCAGAGGTCTTCTGCTCAGTGAGATAGCCACTAGCCAGATGTGGTAATTTAAACTGAAAATCAAAACACACACTTCTTCAATCACACTAGGCACATTTCAACTGCTCTGCGTCTGTATTATGATAGCTTGTGGCTGACACGCAGGATGGATAAATAACATTTTCACTGTGGCAGACAGTTTTATTAGATACTTGTGCTGTAGACTGAGAGCTTCATACATATAGTACATGCTTTTTAATAACCGTACCTCTGCAGCTGAGTTTTCTTGTGTCTTAAATATCTTCTTAGTTCATAACTGGGGATGATGTATTTTGTAAGAAGAGTGTAATAAAAATAAACTTTTTGGATGTTGGTAATATAATGTTTCACCTGTATTATGGACTAGAATGAAAAACTAATTGTTATTTTTAACATTTTTGCCTCTTTTTAAAAGATGCCCTCAAATTTCAAATTGATGAAATACATTGAAAAATCAGTGTTAATATTGCTTTCTGCTTTTACGTCTTTAATCCTGTGAACCAAAATAAATAAAACAGTGAGCCATCTAATAGGTTTAAATAGAAATTGCAGTTTATTTTGACTTTTTTAAGCATTGTTGGATATAGACAGATTTTACATTGGGACAGATAAATTATAAAATTAAATCCTGAGGCTTGACAGAGTGATAGCTCAAGAGAGATAAAAAGAAATTATTGCTATGCAGGTTCAGGATGAAATACTAAGTAGAGAGACATCAGCCTATAACTAAAAAGAGAGACAAAAAAACTCTAGGAAATGCAAATCAATTTAGTTACTTAGAATAACATTTTGATTTTCAGATTTTAGAGAACTATACCATTAACTGTTAAATTATGAGAGTAGTACTTACGTGTTTTTAGAATTACTCAGTTTAACTTCATTTATTTGTTTTCTAGCATTTCAAATTTCAGTGACAACATGCTTTAATGTTGAAATTGAGCTGAGAGTGTAGCTTGTTTTGAAATAGTTTTCACTTCATTTGCTTGGAAATTTGTTGTCATTGTGGTGGTAAAAAAGTTTCAGATCTTAGGGGATTGGAAATCCGCTGTCAGAAATGGACATTACACAAGTAACTCCAGGAGGAATAAATGCTCCACCTCTTCAGCTCTAATTAGAAGAGTATTAGGGTGCAGCTCTGCCTTGCAGTTGACTGGCCTGTCTTGAGCTTTCCTTATCAGAAGACCTACCCAGGGTAGGCACACAGCATGCTCTCCCTGTCTACACAGTGGGCCAGGAAAAATTAGGCCAATGTTTCCTCTCCATGCCATCCCCTCCACACCTCAAGCCAACTCCTTTTCCTTGAGTCAATGCAGAAAGTTCATTAGCATTGTCTTTTGCTTCCCCATAAGCAACTTCTCCTTGCAATTCTCAGAATAAATTTCTTTAGATCACAATTCAGATTGTGTCACTCCTTTGCTGTAAGCCTGTTCTGTGACATTTAGAAAGCATCCAATCTCTTTAAAAAAAATGAAAAATGGAACTTAGCTATTACTTTGGAGGAAGCCATGTCATGAAAAGTGTAGTCCAGAGAATACTCATGCACTCTATAAATGTGAAGAGATTTTCTAAATTATGCAAGCAGTGCATTGGTACCTATTTGTAAAATTCAAATACACACAGCAATAAAGTACAAAGTGAAACTCTAACTTCATATTGCTCACTTCACCAGAAGCACTTCTTATGGTCACTGCTATGAGTTGGACATTTATGCTGGAAAGACATTTTTAACTGCCCATGCTGTTCGTGTCCTCTATCTCAGCAACAGGAGAATGAAAGAGCGTGTGTGGATGAGTTTGCACATGTTGCAGAAGCAATTCATACTTTTTTTTTCTTTTTAACTATGTGAAAATGAAAAGGAAAGAATAATGTTTTAAATTGAATCTTCCACTGCTAGAAAAGTAGTATAGTTGGAATTTTTATGGTCCTTTCCTAAAGATTTATGGTTTTCACATAAATGGATGAAAATTGAAAATACACTGAATCATTCTTCTACAGCATACTTCCAGTTATTCTTCCTTGCTCTCTATTCCTGAGGAGTTATTTGAAAGGCCATATTTTAAAGGTGAGAAATCTTCACACACAAGCACACACAATGCACACCACACCACACACCATATTCACTAACCCTCTGCAAATGTGACATAAGTAGTGAAGTCAGCTAGAGAAATACACAGAAGTGAGAGTAATGCATAGCCTATTTCTTTGTAAATGAGCACTGATATGTTGATGGTTGTCACACAGGAAGTACATGTGCACATGTGTGCAGGAGTCAACAGAACAGTCATGCCTAGCGTTTTGGTTCCCTGGACCCTCACGTTGTGTGGTGCTTCCTTTTCTGGAGGCAGCCCGTCCTGAGCTCATGGCTTGTCACATCCTGCTTAGTGATTCCTGGTTGGTGCGACATCTTGTGCTGGTGTTCCTGTGGATTATTACAGATGCCAAGAGAATTTGATTCCCTGGAAACAGTATAAGGTGGAGCCTTGAACTTGAAGCACTCTTGTCCATTTCCTCCAAGGTGCCGGTACAGCTATCATCATTTTGTTTCCTGTTTAGTGTGTAAATGTTTCGGGAGCACTGGGTAGTCTCACCTCAAACAGGCCTCCCTCAGGTTCTCCCAGTTTCTCTTCTTTCCTTTGATAGCTCTTCTCACAGCAGCCTGGTGTTTTAAAGTGCATAGAAAGTAATAGGAATTCGGGAGAAAGACTCAGACCTTGCAGCGGCTTCTGAACAGTGTACACGCGGGGATTCTTATCCTGGATCTGCCGGCTGTCAAACTCCACACCAAGCCGGCTGATGGCTGCTCTCCACCGCCCTCATCCTGCTCCTTTTAGAGAAAGCTTTGAGATTATTCCTCTCTTGGTGTCTTCCTGCTTGTTACTCCTTCTGCCTGGAATGCTAAATTCTCCTCTTTCCATGAGGGTCTTGGTTCCTGTTGTACTTTCTTAGAGGTCTGGCTCATTTGTGGCTCTCTCTACTCTGGGACACGTTGTGCTGGGCGTGGTGTGTTTGGTTTTGGTGTTTACTCCATACTAGTGTTTTTATGAATTTGATTTTTCTTCATGTTGTTCCTCTCTTGTACTTTTCAAGATGTTCTATATAAAGACAGTGTACACCTACTATGCCACGATTTTCAGTAGCAAAGAAACTAAACTCTTTATTTGATACTTGTCTCCCTTTATTTTTTTTTCTTCCAAATGTTTTGGGTTTTGTGATCAGCTCTTTTATTAGAATGGGCAACTCAGGTAATATAAAGGATAAAGAATACTCAATTAAGCCATGCATGATTAACATTGGTATCAATATGTAAATATTTTGATCTTTTTATAACATAGTCAAATAGAGGTTTTAATTATTGCCCTGTCTGACTTAACTTTATGTACCTGATTCTTTACTATAAAAATTTCAAGAGATTTCATAACCTTTTGGTTTTGTATAGTAGAAAATATTTAAAAATAATGTAGTGCTTTATAAAAAAGCATTATTTAAAAAATATAATTTAAGTTTAAATATAAAGAAAACTATTTTATTTCCAGACAACTTTCCATCTGTGCAGGTCAACTCAAAATCACCCTGTTTAATTAATTTTCAGTGCTCCTAATTGGTTTTTCAACAGAATGTGTTCTGGCCATTTTCTTAATGCCTAGTTTGGTTATCAGTGTATGAACAGTAAAGTGGAGGTCTGTTTACAAATCAGAGAGCTCTCATATTTTTGAGAGTTGGAACTTAGTTTACTTTAGTAAAGTTTATTTGGTTTTCTGGGTGATACACAGTATAGAAAAATGTTGAAGATGATTGTTCACCTGTGTCCTATCTGTGAAAACCAGATTGAACTTAAAGTAAAAGAAGTGAAAAGTTTGCATTTTATTACACCAACTTCTCTCACTGATTTGTAAGTCTTAGAGTAGTGACGATATTGTTTATGTCAGTAAGGTCTCATTAAATTTAAGTAAAGAAATAGATTTTTATTGTATTTTAAACTTTTTTTGCATGTTGTTAAATTTTGGATTTCAGAGTAAAACAAACTCCACACACATGTGTACCTGGATATATAATGACATTTGTATGATCTCCATAAAAATGTAGTTGCATATAGCAGTGTATTTAAATCTTCCTTCATTACTGTACATACTACACGTGCAATAAATATTTATTCACTGCCAGGCTAATATCCATGATGTTAAGGTGTACTGTTAGATGTTGAAGTTTTTCTGATAAGATCCCTGTACTTGAATCAGTCTGCCCCTAAATTGCTACCACACTGACCTTTTAAAATTGCAAATCAATCGTGGTTATCCCAGTTTTACAACTTCAAAACTAGAGTGAAGAACCCACTCCTGTTTGTCCACAAAAATACCTGCAAGATAAGGTCCTGGAGTTACAGGTCTGTTCAGTTCCTCTGTAACTATGCTGTTTGTGCCAAGAGCTTGCAATGTTTCTTTCCTATTGTTGTTCTTTTGCAGATGGACCTCACATGGTCTCTAATGCCCTCCTTTTCACTGTTTGCCTCATGTCTTAAAATTTTGTGCTGGAATCAATTCCTTTTTCAATCATCCTCCGCTTTCTCAGTGGGAAATAAGTTCCCATGCCTTTCCCATGTTCTATGTTATTGCTTTACTTGTCATAGAGTTTTACCTTCTAGAAGTTGTGTCTCTGGTTTTTGTTCACCTTCCTATCCCTAGGCTAGAACATTTAGTGTGCACTCACTAATTGCTTGATTGATGTTTCCTTGGGCCAGAGAATTGAACACAGATCAGTTACCCTGAAGTCCTTTCTCTGCTTCCAGACGGAGTTGTTTCCCCATCTTCCGAACTCCTTTGTCTCTCACTCTACTTCATCACAAATAGCTGAGCTATAGTTATTCCTTAATATGTCTGTGTCTTCTGCATCATTGTGACTGTCTTGAGGACAGGAACCAAAACTTAGGTATATCTTGCTATCAAATGTTAATCTATTGAATTTTAGACATTCCATAAATTTCTGATAAATTTATGGCTAGTGTTTTAACTTTGGTAATACTGTTTATACAGGCTATACAGGCTTAAACTTTTATTTGTTTATTTATTTATTTTTCTTCTTTTTTCTTTTTTTTTTTCTTTTTTTTTTTTTTCTGAGACAAGGTCTCACTACATAGTTCAGGCTGGTCTTGAACTTCCTTCATAACCCAGGCTGGCCTCGAACCTGCAATGATCTTCCTGCCTCAGTCTTCCAAGTGCTGGGATTACAGGCATGTGCCACCATACTCAGCTGTATTTTTTGCTTTAGCAGGATATGTAACAAAAATATGAGTTTCATCTGTAAATTTGTTTTTCATGCAAAGAAAAGGAGTTAAAGGAAGAAGACAGGGTCTCAGGACCATTCTGCCAAGTACACAACTAACACTGTCATCTAACTTGTATCTCAGTTTCTCTGTATCTGAGCTATGGAAACAAGACCAGATGAGTACTGCGTAGTCCACGTCCTTGTTATCTGCAAGGGCAGCACATACACAGATTGCTGGGCCATACCCACAGAATTTCTAAGAAATTACCTGTTCTCAATGCTTTTCAGGTACTGGGACCACATTGTGAGACTATCTAAACAGATCTTTCTCATGCTATTTGGCAGCTTTTAACTTACATGTGACTTGTTAATATTTATAGTCAGTATATAGTATCCGTGCATAACACAAGTTAAATGTATCTACTTGAGTCACTGCAAAAGGCTTCAGTCATCATAGACTAGAATTCTTTGACAGTCTCTTTTAGGCTACCAGGCCACATTAGATTGCTTTCTGTTTTTCACCATTCAGTAAGGGAAGCACTTGATCATTACATCTCTCACTTTCCCTTACTTCTAAGTAAATCTTCCCCATAAATCTAAGGATTGCCTCTCCTCTTCCACTCCTGCTTCTGCTTTAAAATACACTTCTATGTCAATTCTTGTGTTTTATATGTGTAAGAAAATTAATCTATGAATCAGTCACATCTAAAAGATACACATATAGTTCCAGGTCTTCGTCATATACCAAGAGTTCCAGAAATTTCTTTCTTAGCATTGTAATTTCTGAAATTATCTGTCTCCTACAACCCATTTTTACCAGACACCTAGACAGACTGGGAAGCCTACAAAAATAATATGGAGTTTGTGTGTGGAGAAGATGTTACTTTCCTTCTTTGGCTGATTAACTTCACAGTTCTTGACAGGTTAGCTAATAAATATTTTGGGCCTCAATGTTTCTAGTGAGAAAAAAATTGTTAGTCTTAAGATTCTATCTCTTGTTGATTTGTGACAAAAGAACGTTTTAAGTATATCAAATATCAGAATTGGTGTTCTGCCATGAAGTAAATGAACTGTGTATTTTTAGTTCATTGTGCTTTTTAAAATCAAGCAAGTGTATGTGTGCACATGCACCCAGTGTTTGAAGCAAAGCTAAGAGATCTGTACTATTATGGTTTTAGGTACTTAACCGTTTCCCACTATAGTCTTCTGAAGAAACAGACTGAAAACTTTGTCATTTCTTAGTAATTGTTTTGAATTTGAGTTAAGCTTCTTAGTAGCTAAGAGCACTATTAACATAACCTGTGTAATACATAATTGTATTTGCACTGTTTAATTTGTATAGCCAAAGATATCACGTTTGACCATTTGACTTGTGAAATAAGACATGAGATATAGTTCATCATCCTTGTATTCCTAAATTTGAGTAGGCGTACACAAACTAGCTATCCTAATGAGCTTTGTGTGAAAATCTCTTTCCATCTCAATGCTAATCATTTCAAAGAAGAAAAGGTCGTGATACTTTTGAAATTAATTCTTAAGCCAGTATGATGTATTTTGAGAGTTCTGGTCTAGTGGTTTTTGACAAAACAATTATTTGTTAACTTGTTTGAGTGTACAGTGTAGTAGCATCTGAGTTAGTCTTGCCTGATGTGGACAAATCAGTTTAGGTTACCTGATGAGTACAATCACTCACTTGGTTTACATAAAACTTGCTTTTCTGCATATTGTCAAGAGACATCAGAGGTAATAGATATTTCCTGTGCTGATACAGACAGGTTGTACTACTAATTTCAGATTTCTTAATTGTACTGTATGATTATAAATTAAAATTCTTGGGAGTCATTTAACTTTGTCAGGGAGCAGGCTTACTGCATTACTGTGAAAGCATTTTTTTCAATATAGTTGTGCACGTGAGGTGATCTACTTCTGTGGTGTGTAAGTTTGGACCGTGCGTGCTAAAATGTAAAAGGTTCTGCTTGTGGACTGTAGAAAGACAAATGGCACATCCCTGGAAGCAAGGAGAAATAGTACTGTAATTCATTGTCGTGTTGATAGAAATAGAAATCTGAACCGGTTATCTTTTATTTTTGGCCCAGACAAGTAACTATAAAATATAACCCAGATGGTGGAGCTATGATAGTAAAGATACAGAGATGACACTTTGCTGATGAATTTTCTGCTACCCTTTGCTACCCCACTTTCATTTTTATACACAATCTTTTATGGTGCAAGTTGCTTGCTTTATGTATCTAAGGGCACATCCGTAGGATGAAAAATGTGTTTGGTGGCGCTTTTAGATCTTGGATTATTTCAGTAAACTTTTGTAAGATTTTCTTTTCATAATTGCCTTTTTTAGTTTTTCTTTTTTCTTGCTAAATTCAAATCTACAATAAATTAGGTCGTGTGTTGAATAGTGGGTCCTGTTTGATTTATTTCTGAATACATATTTTAAATGCATTTAGAATGCTGTTATCCTCTGCTTTCAGTCTGTCTCTTGGAATTGGAAAAACCTCTGAAGAGATCAGGGAATTATCACATTTTTTTTCCCTTGGGCTCAAGTCTCAGGCAGTATGGTCATACTTTTGCTATGAATTGAATTGGGAAAGGAGCCATATAAGGGTAAGTTAGTGATAGGCTTAGGAGAAATGAAGAATGTCAGAAGGGGTGGTTTCGCAGTTCAGAAAAGCTAAGGGGTGCCTCCTCATGACCCTCCAGCATCATCAGTGTCAGCTGTAACTGCCCCTTTGCCTCCTTGTTCACCACCTCTTGGGTCTTCGGACACTGCCTATGAGGAATCTACCCTGGAGAGGATCCAGGTTAGAGGAAGAGACTGACACATCCCTGACCTGGTGAGACCAGAATCAGGATTAGAGCCCATGTCAGTGCCTCACAGTTGAGAAGGTGTTGCTAAAAGCCTTTGTGTATCTCTGCACCTGTGCATATCTATCACCTTATAGTCTTATATGAAACCCTTCTGAAGGAAGAAGTGTGTACTTTTCCTTTCTCAAATGCATCTCTGTACAGAGAATATGCAGAAACACAGCAACTCATTGGATTAATTTTATTCTTTTTTGAGGTTCTAGGTTTCTTTTCCAGGATAAAGTTTGTCTAGGTCATTGTTCATCACAATATGATTAAGAAATTATCATTTTAATCCCTACATCAGTATCTACTAAAATTTAAGAGACCACTGATAATTTTTTAACAAGTGTAAGGTTTCAGGAATGCATTAAGGAGCTAATAGACCACTTTTGTGTGTAAAAATTTTCTAGCATAAGCTGACAAATGATTATTATTAGTGCTTTTATTTTGCTCTTCCACATTTTTGGTGATAATACAGGGTATCACCAAATCCCTGGACTAATTTGAAGTGTAGGAATGAACCATGTTTGCATATGAAATTTATTATGAGTCTTGTGAAAATGTCCTTTTTGGACTCTTCTTTCACGAAGTCTATTTTGGTGTAAAAACTTTTGTGTTTTAGTTTCTCCCTTAGACCTATGGCCCTGCATTTTTACTGTTTCCTGGACACTAGCATCTGCTTTGACTGATGTTCTGTTGTCTATCAGATGAGACACAACATCGCTCTGGAAAGGCCTGCACTTGAATGGATGCTTAGATGCGCTTTTTGTGGGGCATGCAGTCTTGTCACACCTAATGTCATCTATGTTACATATTGTGGTAGCCCCTCAATAGGGAACTGGTAATACAACCCTCAGTATTTTTTTTTTGCAACCAAAACTCACCGATATTTTATTCAAGAATGTTTGGTAGCAGTATACCTAGTATGTGCATTCTAAACAAGATTTCAATCCCTGCTCTTTCACAGTAAGATAGATAGATAGGACCCTGTGAATGTATGTGCATGTGAAAGACAATATGTAAAATTAAACAGTAGCAGCTGCTTAGGGCAGATATCTTAACTACACCAAAAGCCTGTGCATACTGAGATAACCAAGTATTGCTTTTAAAGTCTCTGAAGTCCTAATTACTCCCTGGAGAGTACAAAATGTTGAAGGAAAATTTTGACAGAAAGAGTCCTCTTAAGGAAAAGGACACCATAAGGGAAATAACTAATTTTGATTTCCTGTGCATCTGTAGTCATGGAAGTGCAAATGATAGCCAAAATAAGAAATATGAAAGGGTTTACATGAAGAATCGATGTAGGCTTTATAATATGTCTTAAATGCCTTCTATATTAGTTAGCACATAATTAGAACCCCCTAATTATTCTCACAAATACCTTTAGAAAGTGGCCATATTTCCCCTGCTTATGTATAGTATCTATGTACCTTTGTGATTTCAGATATTTATCTCTTTCAAGAACTGAAGGAACAACTAAACATTCAATAGCAAAGAACTGCTAAACATTCCTTAGCTTCAGAGAGACTTGGGCCTCTTCCTGAGGGCATTTTCATACTTTAGGCTTTCAGAAGTGAACTATTACCGGAGTCAGTAGGCAAAGCAGCCTGCATGCAGGGCCTGACACAGAGGAGCCTCTTTTTTCTAAGACTTTCAGCTAATCCAGAATTGATAAAGTGGAATCCCAAGTAGTCCTGGGGAGGGGGCTTGAAGGCCCAGGGGTTTGTGGGTTGCAAGGCGGACTTTGGCGTCACCTGTTCACTCTCCCTGTCTTTATGATTGCATTCCTGTAGAAATAGAATATGCACATTCACAAAGAAGTTATATTCTAGAATTTTAAGTTTTCACATAGATACTCTTCTTATCTTTGGGGAATATCAGCAGAAATCCATGCCTTATAGCATTATTTAACTATTCAAGGGAAGTAATTACGTTTTCATGATTTCTAAATTGATAAAATTAACTGGAATTTTCTCAAGGGAATGCCATTTTATTATGTCAACAAAATTTTATGAGTTAGGTAAAAATGAGCTCACTGTCTAATCCCATTTTTCCCTTGGAGGCAAGATAATGAACTAGAATTCACTGATATTTGATAGTTGACTTCTGTAACACTTTGAAACTCTTTCCAACCTTGACTTTCAAGAAGAGTCATGGGTCAGTGATATTATGAGGACTGCCCTCAATGACCTTATATTTTAGAAGAGGAGATAAACATTAAACATTTATTTAAGTAGTTAATTTCATAATTATAATTATGATCTATTTTTTGTTGCAGTTTATAAATACTTTCTTTGTATTAATTTCCATGAAACTTTGGATCAGTGGGTAAAGAACACCTTTGTCCTTTGGGTTTCTTTTCTGTCACCCATGGTCATCCTCCACTGGACTGCCATATAATTTTCTTCTTCTCATCATTGGCCCGGATGTCAGCATCGTTTGGAGTTGTCCTCTTGACCTCCAAAGTCCACCATTATCCTGATGACTTTAGTCTATTTGTGGAAGGTCATTTGATAGTCTTTCCTCTTCTCCTCTCCAGCACCAAAATTTACCTTCCTTCTTTTACCTCAGCAACCCTCTGCTTTATTTAAATAGATAATATGCGTTTCACAAGTGTGAGACTTTCCATGGGTGCCTCTGACTTCCTACTCATAAACTCCTCTTCTACTTTATTCATTTTATGTAGCTCCTCCAATAGCCTCATGAGGGTGGGGCTTCACCAAATCAACTGTCCTCCACCACTTTCACAACAAAGTTTGATTTCATTGTGATTGTTTTGGTCACACATTTGTCCTTTCAGTAAACTCTGCTTACTGTTATCCTAACCACTTTTTTTAGACTTCTAGCTGGGAAAATGCTGTCCAAAAATCATGCCATATTATAGATTTTGATCACTAGAAATTCATGATCTTTTTCTTAAATTGAACCCGCAATGCCTATTTGCTACATTCTCTTCAGCTTTCTTTCTTACCCCTTCTCAATTGCACACCATTTGTATTTCTCCAACTATCAAGCTCTCCTCTTTTCCATTAATCCATTTCCCACATCTGGGAAAATTGAAGGTGCATTATTGTAACTCTCTTATCCACTGATCTTGCTATTTATATCTTCATGCATTTCTTTTTCTCAGTTTGTATAAAAAGAAGGTTTCCTTTTCTGGTCAATGATTTGGATCCTATTCTTTCTCGCGTTAGCAGTTACCATTTCTTTCTCATGTACACTCTTAATATTCCCTGCCAATAATTCTCATTAGTGTTGAGACATGCTTATTTGATTCTCATTTTAAAATTTATTAGAAAAATTAAAAAAACACTTTTTGTTGTTGCCACCTCTTCTTCTATCCTTATTTACATTGCTCTCTGTTGTTCAGGTAAAATTTCTGTAAGAAATTTGAAGCTTGTGGTCTCCATTCTCCACTCTCTTCATCACTGTCACGTATGATTTTCATTCTGTCATTTCATAAAGGGAAACCCTTCCTTTGTGTGCTTCTAATCTCAACAGCACAAAAACAGAGCATTTCCAGTCTCCAGCTTACCTGGTGTTTGATCAACATTGTAATCCTGACATCTCTTCTCCTTCAGCTGTTCCTTTATTACTTTTGTGATGTCTTATACCTTCATTTACTTTTCATATCTCTTCATGCTTGCAGTTTTTCTCAGCCGCATCCTTCCTCTTTTTAGTCCCAACTTCTTCAATACTATGAGTGTAGGAAACATAAGAAAAAGACAGCAATGCTTAGAACAGAGCCTCAAGAACTTATGGTTAAAGTTTGCGTGATAAAAGTCAATTATATCTAGTAATGATGATTGAAATGGATAGGACTATATTAAGTGAACACACATGTGAAACCCGGTAGCAGAGGACTCTGAGGCCTTGGAGAGAGCAGACATGTATGCCTTAGGAGCATTTCATATGCGTAAATCTGCACCCTTAGTCACTTTCGTGTGCCTTACGGATGACGATTTCATTCATTATGGAAATTTGTGCCTATTTCAAAACAAGTATTCAAAATAAGTCTCAATTTTGTTATATTTAATCTTTATGTGCAAATGTGTAATTTACTTTTAACTTTAGCAAAATTTAATGTTTAAAAATGTAAATTGCAAATCAGAGATTTAAGGAGGTTTCTGGGGAAGGTTTCCAAGTTGGTGTCGGGGGCTTAGGTGTTTGATGAGGGGGCGAAGGGGATGGGAAGAAATTTAACTTTGGTGTGTATGCCTTTTCTGGCTGTTTGCTTCTCGTGACGGCGGGGCTGCCCGTGGACATGGAATAGATTCCGAGTGCCTGGAGCAACACTATTTCCTGTGTGTTATCTCATTTAATCCACTGTAAAGCCCTGAGGTAGAAACTAATACTTTATGTTACAGAAGAAACAAACAAAAAGTTTAACTTTCATGTAAGTTAAACTCTTGAGTTTTTATGTCAGTTAATTTGACAGTTGAAGAGAAAGAACTGTAGATGTATCCGACTTTGGAGTGCAGGCTCCTAACATTATGGGACGGTGAGCAAAATGAAGAACTCATAAAATCAGATTTCTATAGTAGTCACAATACTTTGTATTACATTGTTTTTCATATAACATTTAATTGCTTTATATACACCGACATCCGCAAAGCTGTGATATGGGCAGATGCAGTTGCAAAGACACAGGCTAAAATAATTTCCTGGGTTGCAGCTGAGAGCAGACCAGCAGCACTGATCCCAAGCTCTCTGACTTCACGTTCAGCAGCACTTCCTCCTCTGCGTTGCTTCTGTTTGCCAGGGAATAGCATTGTTCTCATTCTTTATAGAGTTTGCTACTTTTTTCACCTTCACTTTAATTCAACTTTACTTCATTTATTTAGTTAATAATCCAGCAATGTTGCTGGAGTAGCAAAAATCTGATTAGAATCGCCACCTTCAGTGTCTCAGGTAATGGAGTGGAGTGAAACAGTGTGGAATCCTGCCCATTCCTCGAGCTGCCACGCGGGTTTCCTGGGTGGGGTACAGTCAGCCTCCAGGGTGGCTTCCCTTGTGTTCTTCTTCTGGGAATCGCTGGTTGACCAGTTGACACTAGGCATTAGCTGTGACCTGAGAATTAGCCCAAGCAAGGGCTGTATGATTAAGCTGTTGAGATTTGTTTCCCCTGACTGGACAGAAGAGCCTCACAAGGTGAGGGCTCTGTTGACGCGAGAAAGCTTGATTGCATCTTTAGCAGTAAAGGAATCTGATCTCAGAAATTTCCTCCAGCTCTGGTTAATGAGGCAGAGACAACACTTACCAGGGAAAGTGAGCTCACTAAAAAATGAACCTTTCAGTTTTTTTTTTTTTTTTTAAATAAAGAACCAATCATTTTGCCTTCTTTTAAATCAAGGTCTAAATTTATTGTCCTGAATAAGCTTCAAATTAATTGAACAAATAAGAATGTTGTTCTCTGGGGTATAGTAATCTCGTTTAAACTTATCAATTATAGGAAGCAATGGAAGTTAAACAGCTCTAGAAGGTAGTACTAGGCTAAGCCAAGAAGTTAAAATAAAGTAACCAGTGCTGACAACAACAAAACTGAAATAACTATCCATAACCAGCTGTTACAGAGACTTGTGATTTAGGCATTAAAACATAATATTTTTCAGAAAAAATTTCTGTCATTCTTTCTGTGTGTTGCCTATCCTTGAAGCATTTTTCCATCAAATAAAACCTATTTCCTTCACTTGTTCCCTTCCAAAGCCTACACTAGAAGCACTAATAATCGTATCCATAGGTTTGCAGAACACTGTCTCATGCTACTCTTTAATACTCATAACACTTTATGATTAAATCTGTGGGTTAGACAAGTTGTTGAGATGGGAATTGGCTCTAAATTCTCCAATTTTTGGGTCTTACTCAAAAATTTGTAAAATAGCAAGCTTGGAGTCTAGTACAGGTTTCTCATTTCTAAGAAAGTACCCTCTTAACCACAGTTGTCTCAGTTACACATTGTTTAATGTTTCTTTCTTTTTCTTTTTTTGTTCCTGACCTGGCAGCTGTGTTCCCACTAAATGCATTTGTGTGAGAGGCTAATCAATCGTGCACGTGCGCACACCCTCATGCACACTGTGCTCACAGATTAGCATCTTTCTATCATGAAATTAGTTTCTGTCCTCCACAACACGCTCCCTCTCACCTTTACCATGTAAAAGCAATAGTCACAAAGGCCAACTTGAAGCTGAGAAAAAGGAGGACATTTACGATGGGAGTGGATGGGGGAAAGAGGAAGCGGAAGTCCCAGCCTGCTCTGTGCCTTTGTTTCTAAGCTGTGAGTGGTGTGGGAGTAGAGCATGAGAATAGGAAGGGCTATTGCTTCTGAGGCTGTCTGGTAGTCATTGCATAGCTGTTACTTGACATGACTATACAGTGTGTAAATTTTAAAACTTATTTAAAATTGTAGACTTTGAAAGGGAACTGAAAGCCCATAATACACTGAAATGAAATACTCTCCTTGTGTCCATGTCTTTACTTTGAGAGGCCGCGTAGTGGCTTTGAGGAAATCAGTCTGAGGATAGGATGGCATGGTGTGTGCCTGGCTTTCATACTTGTTAGCTGATAGGTCTTACTCCAGTTTCTTGGATTTTCTTTGCAATGAAGATAAAGATAATTCTCACCTAATGTAATTGTAGGATTCTAGGAGTCTGTATGTGTGTATGCAGGATAAACAGTGCAGAAACAGCTGTGAATGTGCATGCCAGCTTAGGACAGTCTGTTTAGTAGAATAAGTGCTCAATAAACAATAAACGTTAACTGTTATTATCAATCAGTTAGTTAACCTGTGACTCCTACACTAGAATAAAACTGTCCTGGGAAACATTACCATGAACTCCCAACAGCCAGTTCCAGTTCATGCTTTAAATTTTAAGTTCCCTTGTTCTTTTGACTCATATCTTACACTGAATCTTATTTGCTGTGGCCTATATCTTTTTTTTTTTAATACACACAACCTCTCAAAGTTGCAGATTACTGCACCTTTTTAATGCCTGTGGAAGAAACTCACCCATTTTTATTCTCTTTCACCCCATGGTCCTCAGGCTTTGCTGAACCAGAATCATAACCCAATCCCCAAGTTGGTAAATATTCCCATGGGAAGAGAAAAATAACTGGGGATCTTTAGATAATATTGGAGGTGCTCTCTCCTCTCAGAATTTGCCCCTGAGTACTCTGATTTCTGATGTTTGGGTTAAGTTACCTATGACTGACCTGGGCTTATCTAGTCGGTCTGATGAAAGCGTTAACCTACCTGAAAGTACGTGAGATTTTCTTTGATTCTCTAGCCATTAGTCCTAATCATGCTTGGTTAGCTTTGTTTCTGCTCTTCAGTCTTAGTCTTCTGTTTCCAAGAGCTCTCTTCTTAATTGATTTGTCTCTGCCAAGGGCTTGTAGCTAGGGGTTTGCTCTGAATCAGAGACGTCTTCAAACTTGGACTTTTCAGCAATGCTAGCACAGTAGGTCTTTGGTGACTCTCAAGATGGACTAAATTCATTTTTCATCATGAGATGAAACTGAACCTTTGAGGGGCGAGGGTGGAATCTTACAGTTTAGATTTGAAATGCCCCCTGAAATCTCATCTTTGGAGGAGGGACCTGACCAGAGAAAGTGGGTCACTGGGTTATGACCTGGGAAGGTTTGTTCTCCTCCTGGCCCTTCCCTTTCTTTCTTCATCTCTTGGCCGCCATGGCTTGAGCAGATTTCTTCTGCCAGGCCCTTCCGTCGCACCCTCTGCCATGCCCTTCGAGGCTCAGAGCCAGCTGGCCATGCGTGGGCTGAAACCATTGAACCCATGCCCAACATAAGCTGCTCCTCCTTTAAGACCTAGGTGTCAGTTATCTTGTTCCTGAGGTGAGAAACTCGATAATAAACTATCTTACTCATCCATCACATTGATTTTCAAATGGATTCTTTGTTTCCTGTCATCCAAATGTATACCTTCATGTAGAGCCACCTCTTCCAGATTTATCACTGTAGTTACCTCCACATGTATCAGAAGAAAATCCAGTTTGAAATCTGAAATATACTTGCTATATTTTATTCAAAAATATAGGGTCCTGACAGCAATATGCACCTAATAGGCAAAGCCAGAAATTATAAAGTTATTTTGTATTTCACCAGTTCTATCTTGTCTGTGTCTTCATAATGATTTTTCTATCTCAGTATTTCCATTGTTACTAACATATTAGTTATTTGAAGACAACTTGCTTTGTTTTGTTTTGTTTTGTTTTGTTTTGTTTTGTTTTTCTTGTGATAGTATCTTGCTGTGTAGCTCATTCTGCCCTGGAACTCATGGTAATCCTCCTGCCTCAGCCTCCTGAGTGCTGGTATTATAGGCATGTACCACCATTCTCAGATCCATCTTATATTTAAAGTTGAAGAAAGATATTTTCATAAGACCAACTTAATGGTATTCTTACTTTAAAGATCAACTTTCAAATCTGGCATGATTATGCATACCTGTAATCCTATGACTCAGGAGACTGTGGCAGGAGGATAGTCACAATTTTGAGGTCAGCCTGGGCTACATAATGAGTTCAAGACTGGCCTGAACTACAAAGCGAGACCCTGTCTCAAAAAACTGAAAGAAAAAAAAAAGTGCAACTTTCATCACATTTTCTAAATGCTTTGCAAAACACTTCCAAAGTAATCTGTATTTCTCTGTGAATAAAATAGTCAAATACAGCACTGGAATATCAAATGCTAAGTCTGTTTTGTCTTGGATGGTTGTAGCACACACGCCACCCTACTCTATTTCACTCTGTGCCATTCCTCTTGCCTGGAATACCAGTCATGCCAGTGTATTGATGCATGCCTTTAATCCCAGCATTTGAGAGGCTGAAACAGGAGGATCACTGTGAGTTCCAGTTCAGCTTGGGCTACATAGTATGTTCAAGGCCAACCTGAACTACATAGCAAGGCCCTGTCTCAAAAGTAAATGAATAAATCAACAATGACACGCGCGCACACACACACACACACACACACACACACACACAAAACCCCAATAATCTGTTCATCTAGTTGAAATTTCTGCTGTTTAAAAGCTCAGAACAGTTTGTTCTTTTGATATCTGTAGTGCCTAGTGGGGAGCTTGGGACATTGTATATGTATAAAGGAAGTTAAATAACAAAGATGAATAAAGTTAGTGGGAAAGAATTACTTTTAAAACTATTGACTTTACTGTTACCAGTCTTCATTCTGTCTTCATATTGCCTATTCATGAAATCTAACAGCTCTTGATAATAATTCCTTAAAAATGTTTCACTTGCTTGGCCCCTGTAATAAATTGTTCCTCAGGTTTGTTTGTTTGTTTGTTTACTTATCCAAAGTTTACAAAGTTACCTTATTGATACAATTTTAATTCTTAGAGGCACAAAAATGAAATTTACCACTAAGTGTATAACAACCATCATCTTTCCTTTTGATTCTGAACATTTCCTTAAAAATGATTGCTATAAATGTTTTCTATTTCTTCTTGACAGGTAATATTTGAAGCTGAAGTCTCAGGAGGGCGAAGTGGTTATATTGCCATTGATGACATCCAAGTTCTGAGTTATCCTTGTGGTAGGTTGTGATTTAGAATTGTATTTTCTATGTCCCTTCAATACTTTCTTAGACTGGCGATGACTATTGGTTGTTTATTACTTGGACATCATTGTCTCTTTTGTTGTTGTCTGTGCCCTTTTCAGTTTTATGAGAACATTGAAATATTTCTAGAAATTCAACATGAAATACTTTGCAGACTTGTAACTAACTGCACATGTACTACAGTTTTTTTTTTTATCTTAATTACTGGAAATATGGATGCAAAGACAATTCTTGGTAGGACTCTTTGCATCTAAGTATTACCGGTTGTTTCTTTTTTTTTCTTTTCTTTTTTTTTTTGCGGCACCGGGGATTGAACTCACAACCTCGCACCTGCCAGGGCAGGCGCTTGAGGCACTGAGCCAAACTCCCGGCCCTGGTTTTTCGAGGCAGGGTCGCACTATGTAGCTCAGGCCGGCCTTGTGCTCGCGTTGTAGCCCAAGCCGGTACCGGTTGTTTCTAATACAAAGAATAATAGCAAATTAATGCTCAAAAGAGGAAAATAAAACAGAAGGCTCACTCAGTTGCTTGATTTGCTAAGTTTAGAATGAAGGGAATGAATTACTTCACCTCATTTCAAATTTAGGGCTATTATTTGATATCACAGTAAATACTTGGTTATCGTCATTAAAGTAGGTTCCCTACGCCCCTGCCCCAGTGGGGTTTGAACTCTGAACCTTTGTACTGAGCTGCATCCCCAGCCCTTTTTCTCTTTTCATTTTGAGGCAGGGTTTCACCAAGTCACTACATTGCCCAGGCCAAGAGTCATTTTCTTTATTCATGTTCCAGCTCAAACATTTCTTTTCCTTGAGCTCCTGTTGGGGATCTTAGATAAAGAGCATGGGTCGAATCATGTATCCCATGTGGCATATTCAGGTTCTTACCACATTCTTCGTGTCTGTATTATATGATAACTGTTTCCATCTGCTGTTCATGTTACTTCTTAAATGATAGATGGTAAAGTAAGACTTTCATGAGTAAATATAAAATTAGGGACTGATATGGTTCTTTGAGAGCTTTAATTCTCTAAGCCTTGGCTTTTGCTGTTCATTTTTTTCCCCAATGGAAAACATCTATGGGGCTTCAGTTTTTAAAGAAAATTGCAGAGAATGTTTGTATGACACATACATTTTGACTATAGTCATGACTTTTTTTTTCTCAGTCTGATATTTCTTTTGGGTAACTTTCCTACAGCTATAAAGAAACAGAAAATAGATGTAACAACAGTTAAGTTGATGTGCTGTTTCTGGGAAACAAGAATATTGCTTTTGTCTTTGAAGCACTAGAGAATCATAACTACTGAAGTTTAAAAAAGCAAAGGAGATCTCTGTGATTAAATTGTAGGTAAATAGTTCAGTGGCCATGGAACTGTGAGTGTCTTAGAAACTTTCTAAGTCTTCCTCCTGTTTTTGCATTGCACTCTGATGTGTGCCTATTCAATGTCTCTTGCCTACTCTGACTTAGAACTTGTAGTAGCACTGGTATCTAATCTGCCGTGGCAGGCTTTCATATTAATTTCAAGTGTACATTCACTCTGTAGAGAACAATACTCTAGCAATTATGGGACAGTGAGTAACCCAGTTAGTGAGAAATAAAAAACTGACACTAAGCACAGAAATGATGACTACTAGAAAGGAGAATTCCATTTTCTCTAGTATATTAGTATTGCCCAAATGTAGAAATATTAAAAATATTTGGTTCTGGAAAAATAGTGTATCACATTTTCTTCTTGTTCTGCCTTCACAGATAAATCCCCTCATTTCCTCCGCCTCGGGGACGTAGAGGTCAACGCAGGCCAGAATGCTACTTTTCAGTGCATCGCTACGGGGAGGGACGCCGTGCATAACAAGTTATGGCTGCAGGTAAGGCCCAGTGGGCAGCTGAGCTAAAGAATTCAGCAGGTCCAAAAAGAAATTAAAGGGACTGTCGTGATATTGGTGTTCTTGTCGCTTTCCGGGTGTTGTGCACGTATATGTGTGCACTAGCACGCCCCAGAACCGTTTTACTGTGTGTGTTTAACTGAATTGACTGCACGTTCATCACAAGCATTTCCTGTTTTAAGGTTGTGGCTGAATCCTAATGTTTCTCTAATGTTATATACAAATACCGAAGAAAACTTCTCCACATCTTTTCAACTTGGGAATAAAAAGACATATTTTTCTTATTTAACCATATTTTGAAATCTGCACTGAAGTGTAATACTTGCATAGGAACTGTCATACTCTGCTAAAGTTTTCTGAAAGTATTTTAAGAAACTCTTGGGAGTATTTTCAGGAAATATACATTGGCAGGGAGCCAATTTAACTTTTTTCAGAATGTGTCTGAGGATTGATCCTTAGGCCTGAGGTCAAGATGACTGCCTTGAACATATGAAGTCCTTAATAAAGGTCTGTATTTAATCAATTGGGATTTAATACACGAGTCAGGAAAATATAAATGGCATATATAAGGATCTTTAAAAGAAACCCAGAAAAATTTGCAGACCAAGGAATATGCTTTATCTTTCGAGAACTGACCAGAAGTATTTCAGCAAACCTGTGGAGTTCTGAAGCCAGGAGACCAAACCTACAATAGTGAGCTGTGAGCTGCAGGTTTAAAGCTAGGCGATATGGAAGGAAGAATACTCTCTGAATACCATTTTTATCATCATTATTACTGTAGTTCTATCAGCATGAGAATGAGGAAAGAGATTTAATAGGCATAGAATTTTAAATTCTTAAGAACATGAATAGAGACCTAAAACTAAAACTGTTGTTAAGTTTAATTTAGTTTTTTGAACATCAATATCAGGATTTAGTATTTTATTATATTATTCAGGGAGGTAAAATTAGTGTTGGGGAATAATTATTAATGTTCAAGTGATTTGGAATAATGGTTATAATAAATGACTATCGCACCTAGTAGAATGTCTCATTATGCTAGGTGTACTTCATGCTGTATATTAATCTAGTTATCATCGCTTTTTTAATTTATTTGATTTGCAGATATCAGGATGCCATCATTTTTTACCTAATGTGCAAAGGAAATGAGACTTTCTTCTTTTTTGATTGTACTAATTTCCCCTACATATACTGAAATATATTGTATAATGTACAACATACCTTATGAACTACATTATCTGTTTTCTTTTGTCTCTGTCTCTGCTAAAGTAAATAATATTATTCCATATGCATTTCTTAATTACCTTGGTTTTTAAGTTTTTCAACAAAATGGGAATATTTGTTGATATTTATCTCTGGTACCATATAGTATTTTTTAGGGGATCAGAAATGGCTTTAGTCTGCAATTGGTCTTGTGCCCCAGAATATGTGGCATGAAAATAACAAGCATTATGTATCCACAGATACCAGCTGTCTTGTGGCACCAAAGACTTTCTGGAAAATGCTGTTCTGAGTGGATTTCACTCAAATTACTGCTCATTTTTGTCATTTTCTATTTTACAGATTGATTTTTTTATTATAGTTTCTTGAAGTTTTCCTACTGACAGTCTTCAGTCATGGATGAAAGAATATGCTGTCTGAGACTTCTGTTTAGCTTCCTTTTCTCTCACCTTCCTTATGTTTCAATTTATGAAAAAGGTGAATTTATGCATTTCTTTTAGACTTTGACGTTGATATTGAACAATTTTCAGCAACATACGTATTTCCCTTATTTTTTCAAGAAAGGCTTTAACTTTGTTAATAATGCCACATAAATTACCTTAACATAGTCTTTTAACTCATTTTTTTATGTTGAAATATATAAATTTGTCTTTTAGGCCCATTTTCAAACAAACAAACAAAAAATTATTTGTAATGGTATCGTGTAACAATCAACCAGATTCAGGCTAATTCTTATGTATATATGAGTCTATTAGAAAGCAGTTATAATTTTAGAACTTACTCATCTTTCATTGAAAATATTAAAAGTACAATAAAGCTTAATATATTCTGGTTCCACAGTGAATCTACAAGCCAACACATTTAAATAAATGTCAGGATATTTTTGTTTGATGTAGGACAACACCCCAGAGTTCAAGAGCCCTGGCTTTTAATTCTAACCTTGATTCTAACCCTCTTAACCCTTCTAACCTTGTTAAACATGGTGAATTTAGAGATTGCATTGAATTGTTCAGGACTTTTATTTTCTTATCTATGAAAGGAGATGGTTGATAGAGACTACAATCACTTTCAGCTGCAAGAAGCTAAAGTAGGTTTTTATATTAGTTTTGATTGTCTGAAATATGACCTTTGTAACCTTTTTTTTATTTGATGGAAGAATGTGAAATTTTTATGTTACTAGTTTTTCACAGAAAAAATAGTCCCTTAATTTAAGATACAGTGTGAGAATAATAAAAATACCTGCTGAGAGCACAACAAACGAATGTGCTTTAAGTAATTCAGTGAAAAACCACTCACTTTTATCACAGAAGTAACAGAATAATTAAGAGGCTGTTCCTCCTGCCATGAATGAAATAATACAGGGTGACCTCATTTTTTGTTCTCCAAATAACTTCGATCATGTTATATTGCACTTTGATTAGTCAAATGTTTCCTAATTATGAAATAAAGTAACAAAATATATATAACTTTAGAAAAACATCCAGTTTTCTATTCAGAAAAAAGAAATACTACACTATACCTCTCTGAAAGACACTAAACATAATACCTTATCCTATTTGATATTTTAAGACTTTGAATATAGCGATACATTTAGTGAAATTTATGTCACTTACCTATTGTTTCTAAATGATGATTCTTATTTCAAATGTTTTTATTTCTTAAAATAGCATACCAATTTAGATGATTAGAAAAGTAGAGAGGTATAAAAGCAACATTTAATGAGATGCCTCACCTAATCTAGAGTAATTTTTTTGGCATATTATAGTGGTTCTGAAAATATATGCATGGAATAATCTTTCTTGTAAGAATCAGTATATAACTATAAAAGCTTTGAAGAAAGTCATTCACTCTAAATATATAGAAAACATATACAAAATATATAATTCAGATTAACTGTCTTGTTCATGATGAATAAATTAAGGATACATAAAATGACAGGGATATTTTTGGTAATGTGATGAGTGTTGGCAGACTAGAAATATAGTGATCATAAAACTTTCTGGAATGTGATTTTTAAAAGCACATTATATAGTATCATGTGTTAAGAACCAAACTATAGAAACTTAGACGCTCTAGAAACTTAGAATTTTAAGGAGTTCTAACAAATTTCAATCTTTTATCACAAAGCTCAGCAAAACAGTGTGTATTCCAGATGTACACAATTAACCTTCCTTTTTCAAATTAATGATTTATAAAGTTTACCACATAAACAGTTGTTATTAATTCTTACAAGAATTGTAAGAACTATAAGAACTATAGAACTGAGTCATTTCAGTTGTGCTTCTGTGGAACCTCCAATAGTAGAAAATTTGTGGTTCATAATTTGAGACTTAGCATAAGACTTAGGTTCTAGGAAATAAGATCACAAATGAAATCATATATATATATATATATATATATATATATTTTATATCAGAAGCTCAAATATTTATGTTATATATTTATGTAATTTCATGAGCATATTAACCATACATAATGATTATATTCATTGAAAAATGCATATATTAAAACATCCAATTGTATTCCTAAGCAGTATCATGTAATTTTAATATAGGAAAAATAAAAAATTATCTTGCATTTTTGCTGGTAAAATATTGACCATGATCTTTTTGCATTTTTGTTGGTAAAATTTTGACCATGATCTGTTTGCATTTTTTGGTAAAATATTAACCATGATGTTTTTACTGTATATTTTATTAATATTAATAGTAGCTAATGTGATTGTAGGGAAATCACATGCAAATATATAACCACATAACTATTATGGCATAACAATTGCATTGTTAGGTATTTTCTCTTTTTTTAATTAGTGTGTTTCTAGTATACAATGATTTATTCTTTTTGGCAGAGTAGTTATTCCTATCCACTCACCTGTTGATGGACAGATAGGCCCCTTCCAAGAATTAGCTATTATGCGTTCTACTGCTAGAAAGATAGATATGAATGTATTGCTGTCATATGTTTATATGTGTCAGTAATGTGATATCTATAATATGTTATCTGTAACTCTTTTGGAAAGATAATTAGAAGGGAAATAGCTGGGTCAAATGACATTTCTAGTTTTTGTTTTTTGAGAAATCTCCGTTCTGACCTCCACAGTGGTTGTACTAGGTTGTATTCTTACCAGTCATTTAGAAGGGTTCTCAGTCTAGGTATTTTCTCAAGTGAAATCAACATGTGCCCAACAAAAGATTTGTATAGGGACATTCATAATACCTTTGTTCATTATAACTAATAATTATAAAATATAGATGTCCATTAACATTAGAATTGATAACGAGTCTGTGATTCTTTCAAGCAAAGAGGCAGTGCTTAGTAATAGAATGAACATTTGGTACAGGCAAGACTTCAAATCAATGGTTGCCTTCTGCCAAGAGATAGAGGTTGGTCTACCAGTGGGCAAGGAATCACTTCAAGTAATGTGAATATCAGATGTTTTGACTGAGGTGTTAAGCTATGGGTGTATGTCCATATCATGAATTAAATTCTGTCCAACTCATGGTATATGTCTTTAACCTAAATAAAACTCGAAAGAGGAAAAAGTGAACATGTGACATTTTTTCTGATATCTAACTTCTTGGCAGGACTAATCCAGCCATACATAGTTGGCAACAGCCTAAAACATTACCTGTATCTTTGTTCATCTTGTCCATTCAAAAGGATTTGATTTGGTTCAAAGATAATCATGACTGTCAGTTGAAATATTTAAGTCAGCATGTTCAGAATGTTCTGTGTTGAGAAAACCTTTAACCTGAGGATGGTAAAGGGTCGAAATGGGTTGCACCATGACTTATAAATCAGTATTCTTTCACGAAAGTCCAGTATTAGTGGACACCTATGTGGCAAATCAAATAGAACTCATGGCTGGAACATCTGTCAAACCATATGCTTTGGCTTCAGGTTCAGTATAGCAACTAAAATGCTAATGACTTCATCCATCATCGCAGAGCTTGGCAGACATATATCATTGAACTGGGCAGAGAAATTCAACAGTGGAGTTATTGAAATCAGCGAATTGCAAGGGTGTATTTGGTGGCACCATTTGTTTTGGTGAATTGCAATGAGGCTCTTTAATGTGTGACTGGTGATCCTGTGCAGATTGCCATCAAAGCTGTGGCAATTGGACCAATCTGTCAGTAATCGCTGTGGGTGCTGGCATGGTGCCCTCTGAGTGGGCCTGCCAAAACGGGAAAGTCAGCCACCGCTTTGCCCTTGGTGGGACCCAGTGCTGCCAATGCAGTGTGATACAGCCAGTTTCACAGCCAGAGGAAATGTCATTCCTTATGGAGCAACAGATAATTTAAGCAATGACTTGCAAGTAATAATTGGAGGGTGAAATTAATAAAATGAAATTCAAATTGCTCCAAAAAACAACCATAGAGAGGCTGACCTCTTGGATTATCAACTCTTGTTGAGGGTCAGTATAATATTGATCTGAATCTCCTGACTACACGGTATTGTACTTGTCCACGCAAATGTGGTAGCCTTGTTCCTGTGCTGTATACGTACATTACCATTGCTATGCACACACATTACCATAGTTTTTACAAAATTGAATTACCACGAAAGCACAAAAGTTTCAGCTAATGAAGTACATCACTGCATTTTTTAGATGCCAAATAGCCAGTGCCTGATACTTCCTGTGCCTATCTATCCTGTCAAAGGAAGTATTCAGTTGTTTATAGTATATTTAATTTTCACAGAAACTTTACTGTCCCTGATAATATATCTTTAAAGAAAATATTTAGAGATTTTACACATAATATAATGAAGGAAAGTTCTTGGAAGACTTTAGCCTGTGTCTAGAAACTTCTGTTTATAGTAGGCATTGATTAAAAATTGATTTGAAGGGAATTTTTCAAAGTCAACCTGACTAAGCATGTTTATTTGTGATTAGTTAATATTATGTACCATAAAAATGAAAAATGAAAGAAATATTATAGAATGAAATTGCCCTACCCTCAGAATTTTACTGAAAATGTATGATTTTTTTTTTGTTTAAATAATTGGCTTTAGGAGTGGCTGATGCATTTCTGATACATTAGAATAAAAAAAGCACCATATAATTACCAGGACAGGGAATAAACATGAGGAAGCAATACCAGAATGACCAATGGGACATTGCTTAGCTATATTTTCAGGTATATGGCAGACTAGATAGATTACTTAAGGCCTTAGAATGTAGGGACATACAAGATGGATATAATAAGGTACTTATAGATCCTAAAGTGTAATAATGACTTCCCATCTGAAACTGTGTTATTTATAAGATCTAATTTCAAGATGGAACTTCATAATTGTAGGATTATTGGAACCTGAAATGAGCTGCCCCAGGAGTTAGTGAAATTATTATCAGTGGAAGAATCCAGTTATAATCTGGACAGGAACTTGGTGGATGCCTTTAGTCCCGACCAGTGATCCTGTAGCCAAGTAAGGAAAGACCACTTGGAATGAAGGAATTGAAGCAAGCTACAAAGCTTGGAGTGTTGGTGAAAATGTTACAGAAGCCTTGATTGAGACCTTGAAGTACAAATGGTACCTGAAAAAGCAGATACTGAGTGTGCATGGTCATTACTGCAAATGTGGAAGGCAGAATGTATGGCTGTATGAGTCTGAAGTGGGGCACAAGCAAAAGTGGGAGCATCTCACTGAACTGAGAGGTTCTCGGCGAACAGACCCAGGTTATGACAGGGATGTGACCACAAAGCGACATCTGGAAGAGTTGATGACTATGGCAGCACCAACATCAGTAATGGAGCCCTGAGATTGGACAGTGCCAGTAGATTTGGAACATCTGTGAGGAGAAAGAAGAGGGACTAATAAAGACACTTTTCTACATGTCCTTGTTATTTTAAAAGCATTCAGTGTGTCTGCTTTCTGCTTCTCTGTTTCTGGACTATTTTGTCTGCCAGCAGCACTGGTTCCTTTCTTCCTCTTTCCACCTTCATAACTACATTTAAATGATCCTTAGTAGGAGCTCACGATGAGACATTCTGATTCCTTTTGGCTCTGTTTGACCTTTATTATAGTTTGCTAAGGCAGTTTGAAGCTTGTGGCCAAAACCTCTGGGAGGTCCTTGTATCACTGAAAATAATAAATATCGATTATTGGTGTTTCATTCCTATCTTGTTCTGCACCTTGTGGTCACAGAATAGGAGTGAGAAGAGTTCAGACCTTGTTTCTTGTATTCTAACTTCTGACTTCTTGCACCTTGCTCTAGACTTAAGTTGACAGATGAATGCTAGTCTACTAGTTAATTCTAATTTTCGCTGTTTATCTTCTATTTAAGCAGTAATGATTCTTCCATGTGAATCCTGGTTTGTAATTAATTACTCTCCACTTAAGGGACCATGTTATATTTGGTAGCTAATAGCTATCTCTCTTGTGAGGCCTGCTTTTCCTTGGGAAGTTGGATTGTTCTCATTCATGTATTATATTTTTCCTTCATGGTTTCATGTAAAGTGTTCTGCTGATACATCTTGAGATTAAATTGCTGACCATATATCATGAATTTTCAGGTTTATTTTTCACCTTCTGGCATTTTGGATGTACTTGTGTATATAACAATGAGAATCAGAAAATTTAATCATACTTAAATTTTAGGTTGTTGAGTATTCCTGAAGTCATTTTGGTTGGCTTTCTATGGTGTTAAGCATAAAGAGTTCATTACTTTTCAGATGCAATTCATTCTTTTCCCTCTTCAAAAATTTATAAGCTCTGGATATAATGCCTACAAGTTACATATTTGATTACAAATGAATAATGTGTAGGTTATACTTTACGTTCTTTATCTATTCCTAGAGCGTGACTGTAAAAGCTTGGCAATCATAGAAGCTCAAAGCTTTCTTCTTATTGATAGGTAGAAATAACTCATTCCTGCCCTCTCTGTGAATGAACAGTGTCCTCACGGATGTCTTGTCACTCTACCCTTTCAGTGTTTTCCACATGTGTCACAATAGCCACTGTGCAACATTGAGCTCCTGTCATTCTTGCTGTAGCATGGGCTCTGGCAAAGGCCTGCTTTCTTCCTGATGAAAAGCAGGCTAATAAATAGAGGTGATATCTTAAAAATAGTTTTTATACAGTGAAACATAGGTATCAAAAACTAAATAAAAAACTGATGACTCCATGAATTTATGGAAAGCAAATGCCACACAGGCCAAGCCACAAACTTTGGCAACCATGTACTCCATGCCAGGAACTACTGAGTCGTCTCTCTGCCTCTCAGGATTTCAGAAAAGCATTCTGAGACTGTAGTTTAATCTTATATATTCTTTTAAAAAATCTTTTCAATTGTCTTGAATCTGTTGGTTAATTGTCCTATAATCTGTAGTTTCTTTCCCTTTCTTCCTCAGAATTTATCTCTTGAGGAAGCTAGGCCATTTGGTGTCTAAGTTTCTTTATTTTGCTGAGTTATCCTGCTCTCTTTGTCAGTTAAATGTATTCTTCTTTCCTTTGTATTTTCTGCAAATTAACAGCCAGCTCCAGGGTCAAGTTTGGTCCTTTGGCAACATCATAATGCATAATTACGGGAGGTGTAAAATGTATGTATTTCTTTTTGTGATGTTGGAAACGGCTTATGATTTATTTTCTGTACTCTTCTGGAGGTTGAAAAGTGTAAGGTTCTACTCTTTCTTCTTGGTATAATTTTCGTTGTTGTTGTTTCTGTTTTCATGTTTGTTTAGTTGATAATGAGACAGTTCCCTTCACTGACTGCAGTCTCCTTCTGAAGCAGTAAATTAGGAAAAATAAGAATAAATGCTCTAATCTTTGAATTTTTTGGTAATTTTCAATTTAGTGAGCTTATCTTCTGTCATCCTCCAAAGACAACTGTTTCTCTTCCTTTTAATATTCTTACGAACTTGTGTAAACGTATTTTACAGACTTCAATTACTTGAATAGGTATGACCCTTAAAACTCTACTTTTTCCATGCTTAGTTACTGGGAATTTTCATGTTTCCTCCTGCATCCTTACATATGGGCTTACTAGATTTTGAGAGCTGCTTTGCTGCATGGCTTGGTGGGATGGTCCCCCACATCTGGAATCAGCCTTTATTCCACAATAACCTGGCTAATTTCAGTGAGAAGCTGTATTTCAGGACAATAACATGAGTGCTAAGGAGGACTTATTCCTGGACTGTTTCGGTGAATACAGCTTCCACATATATACACATAGATTGAAAGACAAAAATACCTGAATAATTCATATTGATGTTTAAAATTCAAACCTAAAAATATTTCACCTTCTTTATTCTCCATTACAACTTCTCATATTTTTTCCCCAGTTTGACATGCTTGGTTGCCAATAGCATAGGTAAAGATAAATTTAGAATATCTCATATTACTCATTTGTTTTATCACATGTTATTTTGAATATTTATAACATGGCACCATTGCCAGCATAGAGATACTGCATATGTAATATATTCTCTTCCATTTAGCCCTTGTACTGAGAGAAAATGTGCCCACCTGTAGATAAGGTGAAAAGACTCAGTAGAGATGTGAGAGGGACAATGTGAGAGGGACAAACTGAGGGTATGCAGTGTCTCTGCAAAAGCAGAAGTGGTTTTGAAACACTTAGTGTTAAAAGACTTAGGTGGGTATGTACAAGTTCAAGAACAAAAATCCAATAGAGACAACAAGCAGCAAGAATTGGGTCATCCTGCAGAAGAACTGAGAAATAAGTGCCACAAATAAAAGTCAGTTTGTTGGGGGAAACAAATTACTTGAGCAACTGAAGGGGTAAGTTAAAGGAAAACTAGATAAGGCTGTGTAGGAGTGCCCAGCTGCGGATGGTCCACCATCTCATTAGGAAGGTTGTATGGAGATGATGTGGTAACCGAAATTGCATTGATAATGATAGTTCTTGTTTATGTGGTTTGTAGGGAAAGAAAATTTAGACTGATTGTACAGATTTATGTTTTAGAACTTTTGAATGTAAGCTGCTTTTTCTCCTCATTTTTGAAATGAATGAGCAGGAGTGGTGCAGAATGGCTGGGCATGAACAGAAGAATTAATAAACACTGAGGAAATGAAAAGTCATGATTGGGACTTTGTTTCCTTAGGTTATGTATACATGTGTTTGCATACATGTACCTACTGCAAAATAGGCATTTATATAATTTCAAACATGGAGAAGTGTGATTGTGATGCAGTGCCTTTTAGCTTTTAGGTATTTATTACTTGGCCTTGGGTTTGATCCCAAGCAACGCAAATAATAAATAATAAGGCAATGGACTGCCTGTTTTGTAATACTCAGAAAATCATCAAAAACATTTTTAAGATCGTCTTTTTGCATTCAGGTTTTCTATCTACTTTTTGTTGAAGGTTTTTTCTTTGAGATTTAAACACACACACACACACACACACACACACACACACACACAGTACAGTTGATGGAATGCTGGCGCCGGTGAGTACCAGAGAACTGTGAAGTTTATAGAAATTTTAAAAACCAAATGATACCACACTGATGGTTTGAACTCAATGGAAGTGGGACTACTGAACCTCAGAAACTGACAAGTGCTATGGAATGAGCCCTTTAAGTATTGGATAAAGCAATAGCTGTCCTGTATTTTATAAGTACACTAGTTTTCTGTAGTTCTAGTTTTCTTAGTTTAACTGCTACATTGTATTTTACTGAGGCAATAAAACTCAGGACTATTTGGACCTTCCCCATGTTTAGCTATTACAATTGATACGAATTTCAGTATCCAGCTATGTACTTCTTTGATCCCCATACACAATAGTGATTCAAATATAAGAATACAGAAATGAAATTGCAGGGTGCTGATGTTTGTGTATTTCCAACTTTTATAAATAGTAATAAATGATTTTCAAAAGTCACTCTTTTTTTTTTTTTTTTTTTTTTGTGGCACCGGGGATTGAGCTCACAACCTTGCGCCTGCCTGACAGGCCCTTAAGCTGCTGAGCCAAACTCCTGGCCCTGGTTTTTTGAGGCAGGGTTGCACTGTGTAGCTCAGGCCGGCCTTGCACTTGCGTCGTAGCCCAGGCCGGCCTCGCACTCATAACGCTCCGCCTACCTCAGCCTCCGGAGTGCTGGAATTAAAGGCGTGCGCCACCACGCCCGGCTTCAAAAGTCACTCTTAACAGCTTAGATGAGCAACAGTAATTTTCTTGCTTTTTGGTTTCCAATGTCTGTTTCTATGAAATGATAATGTAAGTGTTATAAAAGGTACCAGGGATACTTAGCATTTCACCAATAGGAAATGATGGATGCTCTAATCAAGTTTTTCTCATGGCTTTTCTTTGCCCTTTGTCTCCCTGCCATATAGAACTTTTAAAATTTAAATTAATAATCTCTTATCATGGTTATTAGTAGTGTACATTTTCTCATTTACAGCCTGTCCATTTTTAATTGGGTTATCTTTATCCTTGTTGAACTAGTGAAGATCTTTACCTATCCTAGCTATTTATCCTCCAAGGGTTATATCTTTGACAAATATCACAGTTTGCCCCCCCTTTTCATTTTATTTATGATGCCTTTCATCATACAGAAGTTATAAATTTTAATGTAGTTGAAATTTTCAATCTTTTCTTTTATAGTTTACACATTGGTCTTGTGTGAGACACCCTGATATAAATATGTTTTTCAGTTTTTCATTTTAAAAGTTGACAGATATGCCTTTAACATTTAGGCATTTTTTGATTACCTCTTTAAAATGTATAAATTGGCTGTCATTAATGCCAAAGAGATAGGAGCTTGCAAAGAGTACAGAGTTTGTGGTGACTCTAAATTATCTGTCAGTATTTTATTGTCATTCTGTGCCAAATACTTGCTACATAACAGGAATACAGAGACTTGTAGGCCTCACTCTTGACTATGGTGGACCAACACAGTATAGCACAGGACAGATGCAGAAAGCTTAACAAAAGCTAGTGTGTATTCTCTGGGAGGATAATGGAAGTGAGTCATGTGCTTTCCTGTTAATTCATATATCCTGGTGTAACAACTTTATGGAAAACTGGGACTAGTATCATAATGTCAGTTCAACACCCTTAAAAGAGTGCTCGCACTTACTTGTATCCTTTTCTGGAATGAATAAGAACAGTAAAAATTTATGGGTCTCTGTGGACGTTTTCCTTCTAATTTAGCAACAAGAATAATTTATCACAGATATTGATTATTTGCTAAAACGCTTCAGATTTATGGGAAGGTTTAAGGACTTGTTCTTAAAGATTGGTTTCTGTTTGCAGAGACGAAATGGAGAAGATATACCTGTAGCCCAGACTAAGAACATCAATCACAGAAGATTTGCTGCTTCCTTTAGATTGCAAGAAGTGACAAAAGCGGACCAGGATTTGTATCGGTGTGTCACACAGTCAGAACGAGGTTCTGGTGTGTCCAACTTTGCTCAACTTATTGTGAGAGGTAAAATTGTTTTCATTTTATGAAACCGCTTGCCTTTACTAGAACAAAAGCAAGTTTGTAGGCACAGCATTAGAAAAATTCTCACACTGTTTTAAGGCAAAATTAAGTCCATACTTGTAACATTCATCAACTGAGTTTCCAACAAGTCTTTGCCGTCAAAAGAAATCTGTTTTATAACGCTTTAAGAGGGCAAAACACGTAAATCACCTTATGCCACATTGCCTTCATCTAGTTTACCTTTCAAATTTAAATCAGTTTCTTCCTGTTCAAAACAGTTCCACAGATATTGTTGTGATGCTTTATTTCTCAAAATATTGTGGCACCAAAATTATGGACAGAAATTTTATTTCCATGTAGACCTGTGAAGTTCATCTATGTGAAACCCCAATAGTCAACGTGCACTGATTCTGGACGCTGTCGTGTCTCAGAAAGTTAGAACTGCTAAAAGTGCCTCATTAATATTTGGATACTAAAGTTATTAGAAAAATATGAAAGGTTAGGCATAGCAGTATGTTTTCGTAGTGAACTCCGGAAAAATATGTACCAGAAAGAAAACATACATTGCATTCATTCAGAATTTACTTAGTTCTTGTAAGATACCTGGCAGTGTTCTAGGTTTTAAACTGTGTAAGTTACAAAGTTCCTGTCCTTATGCAGCTTATAACTGGAGATACTTTAGGTACCTTAAAGTAGTTGAACATGTACTATTAAGGTGTTGAAAATGTGGTACCAAGTTGTGAAAGATGATGTAAAGAAATAGCTTGAGACTACTATTTTAGTTAAGGACAGTTTGGAAGGGGATAGGTAGGATGAAACTTTAAAGAAATGAGGATTTCAGACATGGAAATTTAGAGGAAAGCAGCATTGTTAAATATGGTATCAAACGTCAATCAATATTGACACAAGTGAACAGAATGATCAACTATGTAAATATCTTCACAAAGAAGTTTGGCAGTTCCTAGAAAAAACATCAGAACTGTGATACAGTATCCGGCAACTTGTGAATGCATCTTCTTTGAAGTAGGATCTGGAAGTTGGAGAAAGTTGCTGCCATGATGGTTCAGATGGAGTGGAAGAGTAAGCAGCACTGGAAGCTGGATGTGGAAGAGCCCAGTTTGGGCTCCAGCCCAGGGACTGGAAGGAGACATGAGACTTGACTCTATTCATGTTAATATATTTTACCATGCTCGATAATGAATGTCTTCCACATGCATTATTTCAAATTTTGTTTGATTTTAGTACTTTAAACTTCATTAACACACAGAAAAGAAAATTGAAATTAAGATTATGTGGTATTTTGTCCAAAGTCTTCTAATTGACAGAATCAGAATATAAGCCCATGTTCCTCCCTTCCTGATGAACTCATTGTTCCACCTCAGCTTTCTCGCACATTAACATTATTAAATAATCCTGTTAGCCTTTTGAATAGTTCTTGTCCTGGGAGACCCCATCATTCATCAAAATAGTCAAGCTTTGTAGGTCAAATAAAATTTTATTTTCAGTGAAGCTTCTCATTGTCAGTTTATATGATCTGCAAAAGTTCATAAAATTATGGCCCTTTTTATTAAAGAATGGGAGAATGCGATAATCTTTGGCTCTGAGTTTTTGGAGAAACAACTGATAACATGCTCTTGTCTGAGGATGTGCTCACCTTTATCAAGCATCTTCAGTCACTGGAGCCTAATTTTGAAAGCTTGGGAAGTCTCCAGGTTAATGAATACACTGTGCTTACAGGGAGATAGGTGTGCTGCTGAGTCACTATGCTCACTTTAAATCTTTTTTTTTTTTTTTTTTTTTGAGGCAGGGCCGCACTGTGTAGCTCAGGCCGGCCTTGCTCTCGCGTTGTAGCCCAAGCCGGCCTTGAGCTCACAACGCTCCTCCTATCTCAGCCTCCCGAGTGCTGGGATTAAAGGCGTGCATGTGCATTCATAGCGTGCAGACGCGAAATGGATGGATTCACAACAGTGCACCTAAAGTGCTTTTGGTTACCTTCAATATATAATTTAGTTAAGTATATGATATATTAATGTAGATAAATGTATTATATGATATATTTCTATGTATATATAAATTTCTATGTATCTATCATTCAGGATAGCTACATATCTATTTAGCTACAGTATAGTTGCACATATATCGTTTTTTTTGTAATTTTTATAATCCTCTTTTTACATATATTGTTACATGCAAAGATGTTTGAGAAATTAGCCCACGTTGTATTTAGTGGGCAGATTGCAGAAGACATTGCTGATACTTCCATACGGGTCCCTTCCGTATGGATTTAGTTCTTTCTCTTGTACAGGCATTTTTTTTTCCTTCATTCGAAAGGAAAACTATTTTGTCAGTATTAGATGTCTCTTGTTTGTCGTTTTTGGAGACGGGGGCCTTACAAGGAAGCCGGCTCATGAGGGCTGGCTCAGTGCTCTACCACTGAGCTGAACTGCAGTTCTCCTTTGCTTATGCTACTGAGAAGTAGGTTTTATTATTTTACCAAAGCTTATTGTTATTTACTTGAAGGTAACTGCATTATTTCATTAAAATATGGAAAGAAGATTCATAAATTTCATGGAAAATGTTGTCTTTATATTATTTTTATAGAAAGTCCTTCCATTTAGTATATAATTTTAGACTTTATATTAGTAAGGCAGGTTTCAAATATAATAGGGCTTTAAATGTGATATCCAAAGTCTGCCAACACTGCAGAAATGTACTTTGATAGTTATGTCAGTTTTATTTTTCTCAACAGATTTTAAGATCTATATCTAATACTAACAGATAATACTTTGCTTACTGTTTTATTTGAAAACCAATATAGATGAATAAGGTTTCTTGTTTTTCAACCAAGTAAATATTGCTATCAAAGATATACCCCTGGGGGTCAGCTGTCCTGGTGTTGAAGTAGTCCTGAAAATTAACTATGATGACAGGTCCTATCTCTCACTGGCACTTTTAAAGCTGACATCCTGTTACATGGATACAAAAGATGGTAATTTTAAAGGAAATTTTGGGGGCAGTGATATGAATAGTCTTTAATAAGAGCTGGCATGGTATTGCCTGTTGTCAAAGATGACCCATGGGTAATAGTTTATTAGTGCATTTTCTCTTAAACTGAAAGTGACAGGGTGTGCTTAAGGCTCTTTTGTTGCTGTTCGCTGTAAGGGAAAATTTCCCTGCAAAATTCTCATGCTGAAGAGTATCGATCTATGTGTTCCCATAGCTCTCAAAGAGCAAGGAGGGATGGTGAAACAGAATTCACTTTGTCATGACTGTAGCATTGCTTCCCAATCATTGTGAGTAATGATAACATGTGCAGCTTGTGGAAGCCAATCTTTATTGACAGAGAAGCTTTTATAGAGACGAGCTGAGCAGGAGACATTTTTTGTTGTTGTTCAATGTAAAAAATGTGAAATACATAGTGAAGTAGCATTTACCAACTTCACGTGAAAAGCACCAACTTCCTACTCCGTGTTGTAGATTGTTTTACCCATTCTCTGCCTCCTTTGTGATCATGTTTTCCCACCTGTCAAAATCAAAAAAGCCATTTACACCTGTAACCAGTTGACCTACAATAAACCTCTAAAATTTCTCTGATTGCTATAAGGGATGCTCAGTTTCTATTTTCTCATTAAATTAGGTTGTAATATAAAGTATTTTTTTGCCTGTGAAACTACAATAACCTCTTAAATTTTAAGTGTGAGAGTTATAGTATTATGTTTATTGTTAATGCTTTGATTCTTACATATCAGTGTCTACTATTAACCATTATCAAAGTGTTCTAGGCATAAGTATTCAGTTAATATATTTATCTATTCATAATGAATAACAGTGCTGCCAAACTACAAATTGGAGTGAATATCAATCCACTTATACAGCCTTACTCAAAGTACACATCGAACTCTACTTAGAGTTGTTATTTAAAATTATAAAAAATTCAGGTTGATATTGATTCTTTACTTTGTAAGGCAATTTAAGCCAGTTTAAAAATGAGAGTGCACTGATTTTTATAACTGGAAGACACAGAAATAGGCTTCAGGGTTGTTTGGCCTACTTGTTCAGTTTGTAGGTTGTTTTCAGTTCTTTTCTCTGTAGTCAATAGTTTCAGATTCTACCCTAAGCCGAGCTCACACTGATAGTCGCAGGATAACAATATAATGATGTGCTTCCTTGTTCTCATACGTTTGTGGACCAAGAGCACAGTCTCCCACATTTGTCCTCCACACTCCACTCTGCATAAAGATTAAAACAAACAAATGAACAAAACATAATCTGCATATTGAAGAGTTAAGTAGAATGTTCAGTAGAGACCTTTGGTACACAGGTCTCTAGGGGATAAACTACGCTATTGGGAGGTAGCTATTCATTTGGTCAGGTGAGACTGTAAATGAAAAAAATAGTTTAAGAAAAAACACAGCTGATCCTCAAATAATACACAGGGTTTAGAATATGATAATGTTGGAAAAGGCTGTTAGCACCCCAAGTCAAGCAATGGCATGCATCATTTGGTAATAAATCCATCGTAGCTTATTTGGTCAGCGGTGAGTTATCAATGATACCATTTGCTTAGTACCAGTTACCCGGCACACCTGTGAAAAAGAGAGGTCCAAACTAACATAAGGTTCACAACTGAACTTTTTAGATTCTGCTTGTATTGTAATTATTTTCATTGCTTCAAACCTGTCTAGTTCATCTTTGCTTACTTGAGCACCTAGTGCAATCCTTATATCAAGACACTCAATACTTTTATCAAAATTAACAAAGAAAATTGTTTAGTTGAAGTCAGAGCAGTCAGCCTACTCCTGTCTGATTTGGGAGATGGGCAGTGAACCACGTACCACCACCCCCACACCACCCCCACCCCACCCCCGTCCCCGACAGATGGATTGAGATTTGCTGCGGTACGGGAAGTGATGGTATTGTATTTTAGAGTGTTTGAACCAGTTGCTTTCCTTTCTCAAATGAATTTAAGATGATTTTAGTTTAAAGTAATTTTCGCTTAAAAAATAATCTTGACTCAACCAATATTTTAGTCACTGTACATACCAGTTAAAAAGTTACGTCTGAATATTTTATTTTTATATTAGTAAAAAGACTGTTTTGCAAGTGGTAAACATGACATACTTTCCTGATCCATTGCTAGTTGGTGTCTAAAAGTCATGGAATTTCTAGCTTCGGACCTTCAACAGTCCGCTTAATATCACACGGTATTGATTTTTAACTAGTTTTCATAGCAAAACTGTCAGAGTCATGAATTCATATAAAGGCCTTTTTTACTTAATGGTGACTCAAAAAATCTCTTTTCTTTAGTTTTATTTTGAAAACTAGTCAGCTAGACAGGAAATTTGGAGTTATTTCAGAGAATGCAATTTAAATATCTGTGTTTTAAAAAATATAAAATGGAATGAAAGTCTTACAGAAGGTTGAAATCACATACTCATTTTCTCCAAGCATGTTTATAGTTAGGAAAGCACACCTTCCCAATGGATTAATTTCTGAGGTGACACCAAAGTCTCATGTTTTAAATTTCTACTTTTCTACTCTTGAGTTTGATAAAAGAAATATTTGGAGTCTCCTTTCCTTCATCATACCTACTTGTGATTCAGATGATTCAGTGTTTAAGATGTCTGGTACCTACTTAAATTCTAAATGAGCAAATGAATACTAGGCATTCTTATTTCCAATCATCTACCTCGGTACAACCAAAAACTGTGTATTGATTTGAATTGTTCTTCTAATCAGCTTAGTAATAGTAGCTTTTCAATGATGAAAAATATTAAAATAATAGTATATTTTTTAATTAAGAGCAATAGGGGAATAATGGTTTTTATACTTAATGTCAATATTAGCCAGAACTCAACATTATTATGGAAATGCTAGTCCATCCTTCTCTGTGTACTATTATTTCAATATTTTTGTGTAATTTTCTTCTCCTGTGAATTTTTTCATAGCTACTTTACAAAAATGGTAGGCAGCAGCACTTGTTTTTGCCTAACTGATTATTTTCGATTTATGTATTTTCTCTTAGTTTATTCAAGAAATAAAAATGCCATGAGAGTCCCTTCCCTGAGGGCATCTGCATGCATTTCCACGGGTGACTCATGTGTGTAACTCAGTGAAATGTTTAGCAGCTGGAGGGCTGGTCACTGCTCTACAGCTTTTTGAAGTGACTCTCTGAGGACTTCGCTTTTGTTGGACTCTTCTTATTAAAAATTCACCAAGATTCAAGGGAAAAACAGAATCGTTTACATGCCAAATAATTATTTTTCTAAAACTCAAGGGAGTTTGATTTCAGAGCACTAATAATAGGCATCTACCCTTCTCCTGAGCCTCTCAATTCTCTACTGTTGGTGTTTGTGATAAATTTAATTTGAGGCCACTTCTACCAAGGGACTTGTACTCTACTTCACGAACTAACAGTGCCTTTGTTATTTATATACTGCTTTCTGTTCACTATTTTTCCTTCCCTTATCCCAAATTCAAAAGAAAGCAGCAAAGTCAATTTGTACTAAGACTTTTCAGTCCCTCTGGGTTCCTTTGAAACTTCATTGGAAAATCAGCCAGCAGCCCTCGCGGAGAGCTCCGACTGGTGACAGGCACTGAGAAACACCAAAGAAAAGCGCAGCCCTTGAGCAATCTATGACTTGGTTAGTTCTACAGAAAACCATAGAATTATTGTCATAGTACAGAGTTTTGACTTAGATTTTGGTCACATGTTTAATTCTGTAAGAAAACAGAGGTTCTCTAACAAATGCAAAGCACTCAACCAAAAAAGCCAGCGCAACTATTTTTCTAAATGTGGTGAACATGTTTGTACCATGAGAATTGTATAGACTGCACATTGAACAAAACTCTGTAGCTGAGAGATTAAAATGAACCAGTGATAGCAGAGGGTAATTGATAGTCCTTATGAGTAAAGACAGTCATTTACCTGTCGTGGAGGGACACTGCTTCCTTGGTTCTGGTTCCTCAGTACCTGCTTCTCTGCTCTTCATCTTCAAGAGAGCCAAAGCAAGCCAGGTTCTTTATGAGTGTACAGTTATGGGAGAATTTTTAAGTTTTGCAGTTAGCATGAATTATTTGCCACTTAAAAGGTTAAAGTATTTTTAAAGACTACTGAGTAAACGTTCAGCTTACTAGCATAATAGAATGCAAAAATTGAATATTAATAAAGCTCCAAGCAATGATAGGCACAGCAAACCAAAAACATTTCCAAAATATTGTTTAGAATTCTTAATGAGAAAGTACAGAGCAATAGATTCCTACATATTGTCAATAAATTAGTACAGAACCACCTTGTTCACAGGTTATCATAGTACCATGGAAGCCTTCCCATCTGGATTAATGTAAAAATGATGCTTCCCCTTTTCTAAGGAATATCTCACTTAGTAATAATTAAAAATGAGCGTGAGAAGCCAGGCATGGTGGCACATGTCTTTAATTCCAGCACTCGAGAGGCTGAAGTAGGAGGAGCATTGTGAATTCGAGGTCTGCTTGGGCTACAACGCGAGCGCAAGGCCGGCCTGAGCTACATAATGCAACCCTGCCTCAAAAAACCAGGGCCGGGAGTTTGGCTCAGTGGTTTAAGCACCTGTTTGTCAGGCGTAAGTTTGTGAGTTTGATTCCCACTGCCACAAAAATAAATAAATAAATAAATAAATATGAGCGTAGGAGCAATAACAAGTAAATATAAACATTTATATATTGTTAGACCTCAGAGTGGATTTTATCTGCTTCTTAATTTTTAGTTGTTTATTTGTTTTTTTAAGGAAAGTTTTTTCCTTTCAGCATTAAAATTGAAGATTTGGGGACTGACAACTGAACAGAGATGAAAGAATATAACAAAATATGTAACAGCTTTCCTTACCACATAAGTCTACAGCAGCCTCCTGTGTAGCATTGTCTTCACTCTGATGTGTGTTTTAGAGAGGTTGTGACATTTACATGTATTCTATTGTCTTATCAAGTTTAGAGACAGAATTATTTTTTAACTTTTGGATATATTGTAAGATAACTCTCTTTTCCTCCATGATTTCTACTTTCTGTAGCCTTAAGAATATTTTTTGCTTTTCTGCTATGTTTCTGTTATGAATCCATTTTAGCTGTGATGGTACAGAACCTGTGATTATACTGAAACAAAGAAGCAAATCAGCTGAGTGTGGTGGTTCACTCCTGAAATTCCAGCACTTGGGAAGCTGTGGTAGGAGGACTATCATGAGTTTGAGGCTAGTCTGGGCTCCAGAGTGAGTTCAAGCCCAACCTGAACTACATATCAAGACCCTGACCCACTCCATAAGAATAATTACTTAGATTTTTGAAGGAAGAAATTTAATCCACTCGGTTCCTCACATTTTCATCATTGTCATAGGTATTGTCTTTTGTCTCTATATAGATATGGAGGGTTTCACTGCTACTCTCCTGTTACCATGGGAACCCCTGGGAGAGGGTTACTCCTGTAAGAGGGAAAGCAGACCTTTCTTGTCCAGCAAGCCAGGCGTGCCCTGGTCACCATTTCAGATTTCCTCCCTCACCCTCACTTTCTTCCTCAGTCCATGCCTACCATACCTAAGAATCCTCCTGCTTCAGGGTCTTTGTATTTCCTACTTCCTCCACCTTTGCTTCTTTCTTTTTGTCCAAATATATCTTCATTTTCACATTCTTATTTTATTTATGACTGGACTCACTTCCCCTTCAAAATACCTAAAGGCTAATGGACCATTATTTTCTAGCATGGAAGAGAACTTATTGATTATTTTTCTCACAGATATTTTTTCCTCCAAAGTTCTGTAGCTCTGAGTTTTGAAAAGCTCTTTTGGTAATGCCTATTCTTAGTAAATATGTGCAGAACACCGCCGTCCTCTCTAGGGTTTTAGCAATGATGAGTCTCTAGCACACAGACATGGGCACCGTATTATTCCACTGCGGGCTTGATTTCTCTGTATTTTACTGCATATTCTCTGGGTTTGCCTGCCCTTTGCATTTTCTGCTCCACCTCCACTGTGTCCCCTTGGCTCTCTTCCCTGGGCTGCACTTCTATCAAAAGCCTCCTCTGCTGGCCTCTTCCACAGGCATGCATACCTGCCCCAAGCAGCCAGCAGGGCCCCTGTGGCACCCAGGAAGTCAGGACCTGCTTTCTCTGCTTCTGCTGCCTTCCTGCGCATGCCCTGTAAATTCCAGGTGTGCCTTCGTGGTCTCTATGGCTCAGCTGGTTCTGGCTGTGCTCACCTTCCATCCCACACCGGCCCTTCTGTCCTGCACCAGGCTCCAACAGTGGCTTCCGGCACTCACTTTAGTGCTCCCCGTTCTACTCTACCTGTGGACCTAGACGCTCTCTGCCTGCAGTGCTTTTTCAACTGTCTGCACAGACAAAGGCTTCACTCCTGACTGCACCTCCTCTACTGAGTCAGTGAATTTTGAGAGTGTTCTCTTTTGCTCATTTGTGATTGCATCTTTAGAACCAGTAGGATGACCAAAGTCCAGCAGATAGAACCGAAGAAACAGGAGCAGTGTGGCTTATATAGAATGGCAGGGGTTTAACACACAGGCAAAAGAGCAAGGCCCCATAGCTGCCTTTGATGCTCAGGGAACGCACAGAGAAGGCAATGATATTTAATCTGACCCCTGATGGATGGGTAGGATTCAGACCATGGAGAGAACAGTGTTAGAAAATGCATGTTCCTGAGGACCTGGGTTAAACAGTGAGTAAAATAATGATTTTTTTCCAGGGAGGAAATTGGAGAGGATTTTAAAATTTTACTTTGAGGCTTTACTATGAAAGAATTGAAATGCTAGACTATATATATATATATATATATATATATATATATACACACACACACAGTCATTTGATTTGGAAAGCTTTGGGAGTTTTGGTGTTGGCGGCTCACACCCTCATATCTGTCTCAGATAAACCAAGTTGGGGTGTGATTTGGGGAAGGAAGCTCTCTCAGAAAGTAAGCTTAGGGGCCTCTGGCAATCCTAACAGCTTGAGATAGTGAACAGTATGGAAGGTGTGTTCAAAAGACCAGAGTCCTGGGTATGGAGACATGGAAGAAATGCCATGGATGACTTTAGAGAATGTTGGAAGGAGAGGAATTGGGAAGCTCACAGATTTTTAGCTTTGGACTCCAGGTGAAATTGTGTATGATGGACTTTAATTTCAGAATATTAAAGAACATATGTTAGAGGATAGGTGATAGATTTAATTGTAAACTTGGAGTGTAGATGAGAAATCTAGGCTTAGAATCTTTAGATACGTTGTTAAAGCTTAGTCTAATTACAGTGAATTAGAAAAGCATTCAGTACAAGATGAGTTGAATGGCAGGCAATCTGGGCATAGAAATTCTTTATTCTTTGTCAGTTCCCATTTCATATCCTTCAGCCAATGCTATGAGAAATTTGTGTGTTGTTAAACTTAGGATAAAAGCATGTATATTCAAGAAAATGAGACATTTTTATAAAAGAGAACCCTGACATAGTTGAGTAGAATATGTTTTTTTTCTTTATTGCTTATATGAAAATACATATGAACAATATAATTTGTAAATGTATTTTTCTCACTGCTTCATGTGGATGTATGGATAAATGTAAGACTGTTAAATCTTTTTCTGGATTCTTTGCAAAACTTTTTACTTCATAAAAATGAAGCAAATCTCTCAAGACTTTACCACTGTCTCTACTCTTCTGCATTTGATTGTTTCTAATAACAATGCTCCTGGGCCTATTTCTTACAAGAATTTTTAAAGGTTTGGGAAGAGGGAGATTTTCTCTTTAGGCCTTTTGGTCAACAGCATTTCTCAAGCCTCAAAGAATGCCATTCACTGCAGCAAGTGATAGGAAAATATTTACTTAAGGGAAGATAAAGAGTTCCTACCTGTCATAATTTTCCTATGTTAGAACTCCCACCAGGTTTGACATTTCTGTGTTTTGTGCAGTTTTGCTGAAAAGTAGGCACTATGACCAGCCTGGCAATGATGAAAAGCAGGGTGTTTGGCATTCACCATGGATGGCGGAAATGCAAGATGTCAGCGAAGCCATATATTAGACAGAATTTGAATTGGAAACTGAATCCCAACCTGCCACTGGGAACATTTTGATCATTTTGATTTATTAAACTTTTATAACAACATTCAGACAAAACTGAATCAAAACTTTTAGCCTTGGATAGTTTATGGTACAACAACTGCCGTGGTACTGGTATCATTTTTGAAGGTTCTCTTAGCAATCAGTGAAGATGAAGAGAATGGGTGGGTGAGGGTCTTATTTTATAAGGAAGTTTTTACATATATGCATGCATCTGACTGTAAATTCTTCTCTGCATTGTATTCCTGATAAACATGTTTTGTAATTTCATCATATTAAATATATTAATACTTTGATATTCATGACACCTTTTTGAAACTCTGGTTAATAGTTTTCTGACTGAAATGTTATATTTGTATAGGTCCTCTGAAATCTTTTCACTTTGGTTTGTGTAATTGTGCACTAGAGGCTTTTGTCTATATTTGTGTGTCTCAGTTTTATGGATAAATATTAAAATAGAAATATAAAATCCTGCAGCCTTAAAAGGGTGTTTCCCTATAAGCACTGGGAAATCTATACATCAAATCTTTTAAAAATCATCTTTCAGCATCAGCAGCCATGGGTAGTCTTCCTGCACAGTGTGTCCATGATAAAGAGAAATCAATTACTATTAGAGAGGTGCTGTAGGTTAAAGACTTTACAGGTTCACACTTGGTTTTGCAGGCAGGAAAGGGTACTTAATTGTGAATCAAGAATGATGCAAAAGATGGATGAGACAGAGTTCAAGGAGCAGTAATGTGAGGGTCCAGGACTATCATTCCAAGCTGTCTCAGCAGCAATGATGGATGGCTTGATGGCAAGAAGTAATAATACCAGATGATGAAAGATACATCGCGGCAGTTTGTGCCGCAGCATACCGTCTACCTGTTGGAGTTCTGGGGAATAATGATTCCTGATTTGCAACCAAACGGGTTTGCTGCATTTAGCAACTCAGAATTTTGGCAGCTGTGAAGGAAGCAAGTAGCATATCAAACACTCTTGCACATTGTAAATTTAATTACCTCATATTTATGCATAGTAGTTGTTGACAGGAACTTGTAAGCTATGCTAATATGGTAGGTAATTTGTTACCTCCAGAAATCACTTTTCGTGTGTCTTCTGATCATTATCATGAAACATGATAAATGATCTAGCCCATGAGGTATAAATGAAAATGAAATGGATAATTGGATTCTATGTCTAAATTGTGGCTGGAATAGTTGCAGCAATTTTAATTGAGTTTGTCTCATAAAAATGCATTTGGCAATATATCGTGACCTTTCATCATCTTGAGCCTATGGTCTTATGAGAAACTACCTTTGTGATGATTACAAAATTTGCATTTTTTGAGCAAAATATTCTCCACTATCTGAATTTGTTCTTGCTTTAGTCTCTTATATGTATTACTTAGAACATCTTATTTATCTATAGTGGGATTAAGCAAATAATAATAAATAAAATCTCATTCTTTACTGGAAATAAAGTGTTTTTTTGTTTCCAATACCTTGAGCAAATGGCTGAGGAACAGGATAACGCAGACTGAAATCAGCTTACCTAATATTTTCTTCATTATCAGCACCACTTAGACAGCCTACAGAGTAACTTCTTGATGAAAGGGTGCATTTACTTTGATTTTTGCAAAAGAATGATTCTGAAGCACCGAAATAAAAGAATTTATTTTGAATATCATTAGATATCTATTCTTCCTCCTTAGTTCACTTTTTATTTTTTTCATTCCAAGCATAAAAGTACTAACTTAGTCAATGATTAGATTACTATTTTTGAGATTAGATTACTGATTAGATTACTATTCATTACTGTTTATTACTCCAGGGTAATCACTGTGTTTGTTGGTGATATATTAAATAAAAATAAAATATACAATCTTTTGGGTCTCATGGTTCCGTATGTAGAAATGGAATAGGTAATCTTTAATCATATCTATATCTAATCTATATGTTTCACTTCTTATTCTGTGATATTTTTATTTAGCATCTTATTGTCATGGCTGGTCCAAGAATTTTATAAAGGTCCAATTTGTGCTGCTACTTCTTCTTTCCAACTAAAATCTATTTAATTACCATCAATGGTATCGAATTAAAATGTTACCTGGCAAGGTGACTTTGCTTTTGAAGGTGATATGTCAATAAACAGTACATGCCCCTCCTCATGACATTTTTGGTTTTAAATGTATTCATTTCCCATGACTGTTGCTGGTAAAGATAGCATATTTCCAATTGGTAAGCTTATTTCTGTAGTTGATGGTCCAGTCATTTATTATTCTTTCTAGTTCACTAAAATTTAATGAAAAGATTAGAGTGTTCAGTATAAATTATAGTAATAAACACCTACTTATAATGTTTACAATGTGCCTGTGCCTCCAGTAGATGTTTTGTATATCATTTGGCTGCTTTTAGCAACAGTTCTTGATATCCCTTTATACCACAGGGAACCAGAGTCTGTGGCAGACCTGCTTCCTGTGGCTCCAGGCGACAGCCCCAGATTGTAACCCCAGCGTGACTCTAGCCATCTTATCCTTTTCATTTTCTTCATGGCAACACTAGACTGCACAAAACTAGCTGAAGTTGTATAGCGGCATTCGGAAAAATGCTACTTGGCACAAAATTTACATAAATGTGATCAAGAACCAGATTTGCGAGTTTATTTTTCCCCTCAAATTTCAGTGGTGCTAGATAATATCTTACCATGTTTATTACCTTGTCACTTTACGAGCAATGTATTTACTTTAAATTGTTCGACTATTGTTTTTAGCTATACATTGCCTTGACAAGAAGTATTACAGCTAAAAACCTGCCATTTTATAACCTTCATTCTTAGCAGAGAAGCAGGAGATGTATTATCTTCTCTAGATCATCAATATTTATTTTAAAAGCTATTTGTGATCAACATTCATATTTTTTTCCCCAAAGTCTGATGAACTTGTATAAACATGTGAACAGTCACAAATTCTCATTTCTGTTAATAAGCACTCTCAGTCCAGATTTTAACAAGAGTAAGAAAATTTTGTTGGAATTTAGGCAGAAGCTAACACAAATATAGTGTGTGATAAAGGTAAACAATTATTATGTTACCCCTCCTGATGAAATTTTATGAATTTCAGGGCTTCCTGATTGGAAAAAAAAAAGCAAGTCATTCATAATTTAATATGCTCTTTCTGAAAACATAGTGCTTAGCAACCAAAGAATCCCTACCAGCATTTATTCCTAATTTTATGGGGCTATTAAGCACACCTTCTTGAGTGCTGTTCACTGAGGTAAGTATTTCTGTAGCCCAGTTATCTTTGATAAAATTAGACAAGAGTCCCAGACCCTCTGGGGACTCCTTCATTTTATCCTCTCTCCATAGGTCTCCTCCAGTGTCGTATTGGTTCCAGTTTGGTGAACTAGAAGACCTCATGATGAGATCCCACTTGGCCTTAATGGTCCCCGAGGGCTAGGGGATTAGTTAGTTTTCTGGCAGGAGTTTAGGTTTAGTTTATTCATTCATTCATTCACTCAATTGTTTATTATTGAAGTACGATACAGGGACACAATCTGTTCCATTTACTGATGTGAGATTTATGCTCTTTGTCCTTTTGTCTCTTGATGATAGTGGTGTGTGAATAGTCTAGTACATGACTTTTGAGGAACAGAGGTCCTCATTTAGGTTAGCATGTACTGAAAGGAGGATTCCTTGATCATAGGGCACGATTATGTTTAGCTTTATTAGGTAGTGATGGTCAGTTTTCTGAACTTTCTGTATCAATTTCTGCTCTAATTTACAGGATAAAAATTTTTGTTGTTCTATATTTCCCTCATCACTTGGTATTTTCCTACTTCCTATTTTTAATTAGCTTGTTATATTGCCTCATTTGTTCATATGTGTATTCATTCAGCAAACATTAATTTATTGCCTCACATGCCAAGTACTGAAGACAGAAGTTCAAACGCAAATAATATAAAGTCTTTGCCTTCAAGGAGCTCATTGAGCAAAAGCTGGGCGTGATGATGTATAACTATAATTTCAGCTTCTCGGGAGACTGAGGCAGGAGGATCATAAGTTTAAATCCAGCGTGGAAAATTTAAGGGGAGACCCTGTCTCAAAATAAACTAAAGAAAAGGGGCTATAGATATAGATCAGTGCTTGGTGAGTTCAACCACAGTATACCCACATCACCACCACCATCACCACCGTACACCCACAAAGAGTAAAGATCAAAAGATACAACTATTTCAGGCTGAGGAGAGTATATAGAGGCAGGTTTTCTTTTTAGAATCGATTTATAATTGAGTTGAGATTGGAAGATAAATGGCTTTGCTAAGTGGTTATGTGTCAAAATGTCGCCGCATGCAGTGTGGATCCCGTAGGATGTGATTCTCTTAGGCGAGGACCTTCTTTTGGAAAATACTGGTTGTTATGTTTGAGCGTATGATTAGATTGAGAGTTGCATATGAGATCAGACAGGTGAGCAAGGCAGATAATTAAAGGGCATTACATTTAATTTTAAGAAATTTGTATATTTCTTAGAAGTTTACCTTCCATTCTCTTAACGAGACACAGTATGCCGTTTATCCACTGCTGTTCAGTAAAACAGCACAAAACTCAAGGGCCTAAAACAAGACATTCTGCAATCCTCACAGCCTCCACGGGCTAGAAATTCAGCTCAGCATAGCAGGGATGAGTTTTTTCTGTCTCGCAATATTTGGGATCTGAACTGAGAGGTCTAACAACAAAGTTGAAGGTGATTCAAACTCTGGAGACTGGGATTATCTGGAGACTTTTTCATGTACACGTGTGGTGCTCGAGCTGGTAACTGAAAAGATCATGTGGCAGCTCAGGGCTCTAAGGACAAGTGCTCCAGGTCCCAGAGAACAGCAGCAATCGCCTGGCTTTTGTGACCTGGCCTCGGGAGTCTCCTCCCATCCTTCCTGGAACTCCCCTTAAGGAGATGTAAGGAAGTCTCAGCCATGAATGTGTGGACCAGAGGTCTCTCAGTGGGAGGTGAGAATATAATTTGTTGCTGTGTTTTCAGACTTGTACAGTGGTCACACTGCTCTATGCCTTTATTTCATTTCCTAGCTGTTATCTGTAAGAATGCAACAGAGACAAAACTCCAGTGTACACCTCATTTCTCTGGCCATTCCTCCTACAATGTGAATATCTGCAAGCTGGAATCATAGTTCAGAGAGCAGATCTAACCACTGGCTTCCTCTTCACCATGTGCTTGATGTGATTTTATTGAGAGGAAGACAACCTCACAGGGTGTGAATTTATTCATCCCTTTAACATGACTTGTTTTTTTATATTAAAGAAAAGTATTTTTGATAAAGGATTAAATACCAGGCTTAAATTAGTGCCTTTTCATTATAAACAAATCATTATACCTTAAAGAAATGATATATCTGCTTTACTTCTGTGATTGTTTCTAAGTTTATAATTTATTTTCTTGACATTTGCCCCGTATCAATCTAGATAAAGCTTAGACAATGGTACCTTTGAGTTACAATATGGAGAACTCTTAGCTTTAAAGTAGTATTAGTGTGTCATTTTTTGAAACTATGCCAGTGAAACACATTGCTTTCTTCTTCTCTTTATTCCACTTGAAATAGTAAACTTCCTTTCTCAGTCCTTAATTTGCCTTACATCATTGATTAAGATACAACTTACAAGATTTTCCCTGAAAATACTGGCATATTACTTGTTATCGCTTTCTTTGCCTAGCATATTTTACGTGGATCTTTTGAACATTGTAAAATTTGAGGTTCACAGTAAACAGTGTGAGAACAGTCAGTCCTGTTAGCCCTTTCAAGCCCTTGTTCTTGAAAGTCGCGATATTTAGCACAGTAGACTAAGGTGGGTTTTTGCCTCATAGGAGTGGCAGCTGTCAGAGAAGAGCTCAGCTCCTTCATTGTACAATGGCATTACTTGAGTCTGGAGAGCTTCATTTTACCAATCTAGAAATTTTCCTTTCTGTAAAATCAATAGATCACTGATGACTGCCTTCCAATATTTTATCCTTTAGATGAAAAGACTTGTTCTATTATTCTAAATGTCTCAATGACCCATAAAAATATGGGAGTGAGGGTGTTTGAAGGAATGCAAACTGTTTTTGTTGTCATTTATTCATGACTAAATGCTATACATTACTATGGATTAAACCCAGGGCCTTTGTAACCAGACAAATCCAAGATCTTTTTTAAGTTTTGTTTTATTTTTTTTTATTTTAGACAGGGTCTAAGTCACTAAATTGCCCAGGCTGGGATCAAACTTGTGACCCTCCTTCCTCAGCCACCAGAGTACTGGAATTACTGACTTTTAATATCCTGCTGGCTCCACCAAAGGGGTTTTGCTCCTGAGATGTCAGACTAGAGTAACCGTTTGCATGCATAATATAAAACATTATTTTTTCAGCTAGTCTAAAATTATTCCTGCATACCTTTTCTAATTATAAAACTGGACATAGTGTTAATTTTATGTTTTAATACCACTTTTTGCATTGTGATCAGGTATTTTGACCTCTAGGGAATATTGGTAGAATCAGGTAATTATATTAGTCAGTTTTCCATTACTATAACAAGACACCTAAAACCAAACTCTTACAAAGAAAAGAGGCTTATTTTCCTAGCAGCTTGGCAGTCTGCTGTGATTAATCCCCTGGCTGCAGCACTTCATGGCAGATGGGCTTCTGGGAATGCTGCATGGGAGAGAGGAGTGATCGCATGGGCAGTCAGTAAGCCGGGGGTGAGAGAAGCCAAGCTTGTTTTTTAATGACAGACATTTCGTGAGAAGTAGGTCAAAGTCTGGGAGACTATGTTCATCCCTTCTGAGCCCGATTCCTCCTGCCAGTACCACTGGGGCCCCGCTTCTCAATGCACTACCTCCCTGTCATTGCCACAGGGAAGATCCAACTTCCCGCACAGGAAGTCTCTAAAGGCAGACTCCATCCTAACCTTTGCACTGCTTAGAGTAATCATTTAGAAATCCTTGTAATTATAGTGACCACATGGAGTGCTCTACTTTGGTGGCATTGCTTTTGGTTTTCATCACTATGCCTGTATATGCCTTAGCTACTCATTAAATATCTGTTTTTCTTAGTTCAGGAACATAAGAACAAGGGTATTGAAATCTGCTGTCTGGTCCCTGCTCAAATGTCCTGACACTCAAAAAAAAAAAAAAAAGAACAGTTGTCATCAAGAATAACTCATCTATAATCAGTGACCACATCGGTTGAATTTATTTCTCTGTAACTTCCTTTATCTCTTTTTTTATCCAGGACATTTACATTAGTGGAATTCATGGTTATTTTTTGTTGTTTAATTCCCAAATTGCAGAAACTGTATACAGTTGCTATTTATATCATTTATTCCTTGGAATGAATATATGTTGAGAATCCTTATGAAACTAAGTTGATCCTTTAAGCCAATGACAATTTTTTTTTCCTGATGTAATGCTTTATAAAGGCTCTGATGACTTAACTTTTTTTTTAACTGAAAAGAGTCCTACAATTATTGCTGCTTTAGTTACTCAGAGTCATGTAAAAATAAAAGCTAAATAACAGTTCCTTTGATTAACTTGCGGTAAATAAAGTCTTAGAATTTACCTGCCTGGAAACTAGGGTCGCCCTTACAGATCCTGGATGGAGTCTCATGATTGCTTTGCCACTCACCATCGTTACATTGAAAGCATGGCCCTCGGCTTGTGGCTTCCTATACTTATGGTCCCATGCATCATTGAAAATATGCTTTGGATCATCACCAAGTATGTACTTGTAATGAACATATGTTTATCATGTGTTATATTACAATGAGTCAATACAACGTAGCATTTAGAGCTAAGGAACAAATTACCAAACTTAAGTATACTTGGTTTTAATTAAATGTTGTGAAATTCTTCTAATTGCATAGTTTTAAAATCTGAAAATTTGGAATCTAAGATAATGGAAATCTTTTATGTGTTTAAATTGAAGATGTGGAAGAGTCAGAAAGTTGTAAGTACTCTTGATTATACATGCATTGTATATATACATATATGTTTATGTGTGTGTATGGGTGTACAGAGAGAGAAATAGAGTTAGTGTTATTAAAGAGATTTTTCTTTAAATTGGCATCTCTTTCCTACTGGAGTCAGCTCTTGTTGTCTTAATAGGTACACAAGAATATGAATATGGATGATGTCATTGTAGTTCAAATCCCTTTCACAGTAATGCAGGCTGGAGTAAGATGGTGTGCCATATAACTTAGGTTTATTTAATATCGTACTGTGACATGCACTGTCATCACCAGAAATAGTTTCGCTCTTCTCCCACCATATATATCTATAGTTTTTTCTTCTACTTCATAAAGGTGACTGACTTATGAAATAATGATGTCATTACCTTTTTACACCTCTGAATTTAAAGGAACTAAACACAGAGTTGAAAGCTTTCCTCATTTTACTGCTGAGTTGTTATTCTCAGAGTCAGCTGGATGTTCTTTCCTTGCTATACTATGAATAGTTCAAGCTCTCACAAAGCTAAAGTGAGGGATTAAACGACCATAGGAGAAATCCTTTGTATTTATTGTCTTATGACTCATTCAAAAGGATCCATAGATTTCATCATATTTGGTTTGTAACACCAAAAGAAGCCTTTGTAAAATTGTTATAGTATGACAACATTGTAATTCTGAACCAATTCATTGAATAGTTACTAATGAGGAAGAGAGCAGCTTTTGGACAAAACAAGACACAAATGCTGTTATCTTGCAGTTTTATTTTTTCAATCTAGAGAAAGAATAAACTTCACTTCTTAATATCCTTTCTCTTTTTCATTTACCTTCAGTAGGAACCTAACCTTGTTTTCAGTATCTGCTGACAGATGTAAAACAATGTACTTTTTTATTTTCAGTAGATAATAAAGTTATTGCAGCAGTGCTTTCAAATCAGGGTGAACAAGATAACATGGTAATGCACAGGATATAAAATTCACTTTGCAAAATTTGTAGTAACATTGCAAAAATGATTCTTCTTATTTCAGCAGTTTAGGCTGTGGAAGGACCATGTCACAGAGATTAAATAGTCTGATTACACACATCTTTAAATTTTAAAAGGAGAATCCACATTTCATAGTAACTTAAAGTGCAAATCTGCTGTATAGTGTGACATAGTTAGCATCAGAATTTTATTTTTGTATCTAATTCCTGGTTTGTATTGTACTTTCAAAATACTTAAAATATTTACAGAGGGACTTTTTCTATGAAAATGCTTTTTAATTGATCTGATTTCCTGAAAGAACTAAAAAGAATTATTGCTAGGTTTGTAACAGTGCCCTTTTTTACAAGCTGGATAAATCATTTGATACCACTTGGTCACTAAGCAATTGCTTAGAAAGTGTTCGTTTGTTCCAGTCAACTAACTCTTTTAATTAAATAGTAACATTTTGTAGGTGCTGTGTATCACCGTCAGAGCAATTGGCTAGCTACATGCTTCAAAGTAAGAGGCAGTTAATCTTATTTTTTGAGGTCTTAATTTCAGCATCTGAAAATAAATTTTTAATAAATAAATAAGTGCACAAACATCACCATGCCCAGGTAATGATTCCTTCACTGAAGTTGTAGTATGAATTTTCTTGCAAGGAATAGGTAAAGTTTAGATAATTTTTCTCCTGGCAACATGTGCAACTTTTTCCTTCTGGGCACAGTGGAGCCAGCCATTCTTTCTATTAGGAAGGTTTTAAATTTTTTGACACTGCAGAAAAACCTGACAATGTAATGATGAGAAAGTTTTATGAGCACATTACAAATTTTATTAGATTACAGAAATAAAAGAGAAAGCTAACTTGTTCAAGTTCTCATTGTTCCCTAATCAGTGCTATCAGCTTTTGGATCTTTTCTTCTAGTGGTTCTAGTGGCTTTTACCCTTGCAGCATTATGTCTCAAAATGAATACAAATAACCTTCAATATTCACATTCTTAAGTCTTGTGCAGAAATCTATTAAATAATTAGACCATTCTTTAATATTGTGGATATATTGATTAACTTTTTGCCTTTCTAAGCAAAGATTTAATATATTTTCTTAAAATAAATTTCTGGAAGTGGAATTATGTTGATTAATGGGCACATCTTTATTTCTTGATATATAATGATGGATTATTTCCCAAAAAAATATTTCTGGTTCACTTGCTTGTGTGCAAGCTATGTATGTACATTCATTCACCTCTGTCTCCTCAGCACTGGCCAAGCCTGCTTGAATAAATGCAGGCCTGTACAAATTTGGACTCTTATCCTCCAAATTCTGCTCTATTGTGCTCTTGATAAATGGAAATGTAAGGGCTGTAAATGCAAATATAAGCGGTGGATTTTCTGATTTTAACCTATGAGTGCTTACTTCCTGGTTCTCAGAAGTTACTTGTATATAGAAATATCAGTACACGGATTTGGAAACGGTACCCGTCCATTCTTCGTGTGGTTTGGCATAACTATATGCTGACTCTCATCTGATGGAGTTCTAATGATGAATTGCTGATAGTAGTTTCTTTGGAGTGATACTGTTCTGGGTTTGGGTGTTGGCTAGGCTCTCAAGTTGGATATGACACCCAAACTTTGTGACATCCTCTGTCTTCCGATGACAGGGCAAGATTAAGAGCCAAATTAGTGATACCAATTCAGCATATATCTATCATTTTAGATTGATGGATTTTAGAGGAATTATAAGGTAATAAATAAAAAAAGTTATTTAACTTGAATGTTCTGACAGTTCACAAATATTTAAACATAACTTAATGGTAAGTTGCATAAAAAAGTGTAACAATGCTGGTTACGTCATTGACATGAATTAAAATTACAAGATAAGAACCAGAAATGTGAACGGAGAAGTATTTGGCTGCCTAAGAAACTTTTTAGAATCAAAAATGTCAAGTATCAAAAAGCCCTAGAGGCTTTTAATCCCAGCACTTGGGAGGCCAAGGCAGGAGGATCATTGTGATTTTGAGACCAGCCTGGGCTACAAAATGAGTTCAAGGCCAGCCTGAACTACTTAGTGAGACTCTGTCTCAAAAAATAGGGCTGGTGATTTAGCTCAGTGGCCTAAGTGCCTGCCTGGCAGGCGAGAGGTTGTGAGTTTGATCCCCAGTACAAAAAAAAAAAAAAAAAAAAAAAATTGAAATATTAAGAGAATATCATTCATCTTATAAATATATCTGGGTTACAGCTCATTAATAGGGAGTATAGGAGAAAGCTTGTTAGATTAATCCAAGACTTTTGAAGTTCATGTTTTAATATCTAGGCAAAAATGAAAGAACTCACATTGTCACACATATTATCTTGAATGCCCA